>JBCJKH010075293.1:9527-20557 GCA_039877255.1 Loriculus beryllinus | reverse complement strand
GTGCCAGCGCCTCAGCACCCTCACAGGGAAGAGCTTCTGCCTTAGATCTAACCTGAACTTGCCCTGGTTCAGTGTGAGCCCATCGCCCCTTGTCCTGTCACTACAGTCCCTGATAAAGAGTCCCTCTCCAGCATCTGATTCCTTATAATGCATTTTTCCAAGTCCTCTGATCAAATAGAAAATTAAGACTTTTTCTAAAGGAATTAAGGGGGTTTTCTTGATGATTTAAAAAATAAAGAGTGATGTTACAGGTAAAACCAGGTGGGGATGTTTTTCCTCTTAGTGAATCTTCTAATTATCTGTGGTGTGGCACAAGGGTAATCAGTATTCTTTTAAAGGTATCTAGCATTATCTTTATAGGATATTTATTTAATGAGCAACAAATTAGACAAAGGGTTATGGGAGGGGAGGGATCAGCTTTGGAAATGCCTGGTTTATTCAAAAATTGTCAGATTTAATGGAATTTCTCAATTTTTTTGTATACTTTTTAACACCTTTCCCATTGCTCTCAGTGACTCTGCAGCCAAGCACCGTGTTAACTTCTGTTCATTTTTCCCTATTTCCTCACAAAACATCCTTTTTCCTTGGGCTATGAAGTGAAGGAAAATCAAAGATTTCAACTGCTTCGGTTGAATTTTCCAGTTATTTTGCTATGAATTTACCTGTGGTTTTATGGGTACTAAATCCAGGCAGGTTTCCAAGGCTAATACAAGCGAGCCTTTCAAAAGGCCTTTGTCTAAGCATGTGCCAAGCTATCAGATAGTTAATCTGTTTAGTAGCTTGAGAAATTGAAGACCCTTTTGTTGCATTTGTTGCATTAATCTGGGTGTGGGAGAAGCAGAATCGATGGAAAATTTAGGTCTTTATTTACTTTTGGAAAAGAAAAAATGCTCAAATTATTCTTTATTAAGTCAGGCAGACTCGTTAGGGTGGGAATTGGGCTTGTACAAAGGAAAGAGCTCTTCCCAATAAGTTACTCAACATGGATTAAACTAATGGTATTCTTTGTAAGTGTTAGTGTGTGTAATTTCGATGGCAACACTCTTAGCTCGCTGAAGTCAGCGTAATGAGTTATGTGGTGCCAACCTCCTGAACGGCAGCACAAGGATTCCTGAGAATCATTAACATAAAGGATACACAATTCATGTCTCATTTCTGCATGGGGCCTCAAGGAAATTCAGAACAGAAATGAAAGTCAAAGATACAACTACTCTCATCCTGCCAGTGCAGCGCTCATCCATATTTCATGGGTGCTGCATGGGCGGGGAGGTCACTGTCTTTATTGGAATGGCACAGCTAAGTCTCAGGGTTTTACTATTCATGTCAAGCACTGTGTGCTCTCGAGGAACACAGCCTGGGGGGGGGGGATGTGTTGTGCTTAACCAGTGGTGTAAAAAGAAAACACAATAAGGGGTTATTTCCTGTGTTTCCACTGGATTTCTCTAAACTTCACGTAGGCTCATCCCATTCTCAGTCATGACAGAGCAACGCAGCTCGATGAGGTTTTACAGTATCCAATTGTTCTGATGCAACAGACTATTCTTGGAGAGATTCAGTAAATGTAAATATCTGCTGTGTTCACTTTTGTTCATTTTCCCTATTTTGTTCATTTTCCCTATTTTGTTCATTTTCCCTATTTCCTCTTATTTTTTTCCTTGGAACAGTAAGTGAAGGAGAATCACTTTGTGACCAGGAAGTGATGTTCCAACTGCAGTATCAGTGCTGCAGTACTGATTTGCCTACCCAGTGGTTACACTTGTACTGACTCTTGTAGTAGCACCATTCCGGTTTTTAACCACATCACATCTGCGTGCGTCACTATTGCAGGTTTTAAGATATTTGTTGAAGAATATTATCAGTACCAAACAGAAAAAACAACAACCCATACCCTGAAAGTTGTATTGAAAAACAACCACTATATGTGCCAGAGGCAGAACATTAGTCCCACTGAGCTGTTTGCAATGGAAAGGATAGTTGATTACTGTCTACATGAGATGTATTTCATAAGGGAAGTAGATGCCGGGAAATCAGGAAAAGCCAACACTTGATTCGATTTCTGGCTTTAGCAGAGATGATTTCGATCTTTCATTTACACTGTGGCCATCCCAAGTTATTCTCAGAGTTCAGAAATGCTGAATTGCATTCCGATAGCCCTGCAAGCTCTCCTCATCCTTGCTGTTCTGATCAAGGCAAGAGCAGCCAATGCTTCGGTTTCACATTATTTGATAGGGTTCTGATTGCGTTCAGTGTATGTTATATAGACTCAGTCATTACAGCTGATAAGCGATGGGTAAAGAAAATCTCTGTCATCCAAAAGGATCTTTTCCCCTCTGTGGGAAGGGAACATTTTGTGGCGTCTCTGTCTTTTTTGAGGAAAAAAGAAGCTAATTTTCCTCTCTTTGTGATCTAACCTTTCTGCAGTGGTTTTGCGGCTCCTCGGTGTGTCTGAAATAAGTTAACTAATGAGACGAGGTTGAGCCCTGGTGTGTAATTTCACAAAATCACTGCATAGCCATTTACAGCAAAGTTTCCTATTTCCTTGATCTGTCTTTTGTTCTTATTACTTTTAATTATGTCCTATATTTATCTGACCTATTTGAACAGGATCCAGAGCTGGTACGGAACATCTGTCGCTGGGTTAGACAAGCTGTTGAGATTCCTTTCTTTGCCAAGCTGACCCCAAATGTCACTGATATTGTGAATATTGCAATGGCCGCGCAGGAAGGTAACCGACTCCAGTGCACAAGCTGTGCAGATTTACTCATTTCTTGGATGGGGTAAGACAGGAATAATAACAAACAGCACCAGAAACTAATGTGAAGAGAATTTAAGGTGTTTAGAATCAGCACGGTGATCAAATGCTCTGTAATTATGTCCATGCTTCTAGAATGTAGCAATATATGACAAGAACTGTATTAGACAGTAAGACATGCTTATGTGTGTGTGTTTATCTGCACACTTCTATTATAGTTTTACATTTACCATATCACTGTAAATTCCCCTATTCCTCCATTTAATAGTGAAAATGGTGTGTCTGTCCTGAGGCAGCAGATATACACCATTTGAAGGTGTGTGGTTTGGGTTTTTGCCTTAGAGCTTAAAGTACAGCATGTCAGGAAATGAAGTTTGCCAGTAGGAATCTATCACTTTGAACCGTGGTCATCGTTTCTCTGTCACATCGCTCATCTTGCTCCTCACAAGTTGGAGGAGGTGACCTCTGTGCTTGGACCCTTCCAAGGACCAACCAACCACTGTGGCAGGTTCTGTACCACACAGCCACAGGGCAGAGATCTGCCGCTTCTCCCACGTGCTGTCTTATATCCCTTACGGCTCTTGCAGCCTGTCTTGAAGCTCGTGTTAGATTTAGCAGCCCAGAATTGGTCCTAAAGACCCTTCTGTGCGTCCCCGTGCAGTTTGTTGCTCTCTGTCTTCAGCTGTTTGTTTGAATTTCTCCTTATTTCACACTTTTGCTGTTTTCCCGTTGTATTTTTGCCTCTCTTGAACTTCCACACATGATTTAACAAGAAGCGACTGACCTTTTCTTTCACAGGTGGTGCAGATGGTGTTACAGCCACCAACACTGTGTCGGGACTGATGGGACTGAAAGCAGACAGCACACCTTGGCCAGCAGTCGGTGGGGGCCTGAGGACCACATATGGTGGCGTGTCAGGTAGGTGTTGCCCTTTTTGATGCATGCTGCTTCCTTGGAGGCTTTCAAAACATCAGGAGGTCCTTGTAGTGGGCTAGAATATCATGTCTGCAGTCACACCGAGTCCTTAAAGCTCACTGCTGGTCAATGTTTCGAAGCCATGACAGATGGAACAGATTAAGTGTGAAGGCTCTTGGGTTGCCCTTTCCTTAATGGTGAAGCGCTGCATCAAAATCCTGTGATGGGGTCACTGGAGAGGGAAGGAAATCTCTTCTCTGGTGACCCTTGCTTTTCCTCAGATTTTTCATCCTGTCACAATTGGCAGGCCCCGCGTTAGACAGAGGCTAATGAAAGGGCATCGCAGGGGGAAATATCAACAACCCAAATACAGTGTATGTTTCACAGCCTCCCTCCTTCCCACCGAGGGCACCTCTGCCAAGGAGGTTATTTCCTCCTCTTCCCACTGGGCTAAAGATGATAGACTGCATTAGGCAATCATATGCATATTCTGTAGCCTGTTTCTTCTAACACATAAGACGAGCTTGTGTAGGACATATTTCCAAGTCCTGCTTCATAGTTTCGTTTTCAGACCAGCAGCAAAACTTACGCACTCCAGTTCAGTGCGTGCGCACACTAATGTATTAATCTATTGACCCTGTGCACTCTGTTGCTGTGACAACATGAACTTGGCCCTGCAAAGACAATACTGTGAGCTTCTTGACTTGACTGGTATGGAGATTAGTCTCCCTGGTGATAGAGGTAGCAGTAAATATACATAACAGAAGTAATAGCATCCCCCTGATTTAGTCAAACACTGGTTTATCAGACATGCCTCCTACCTCTCCCCAAAAAACATAATGAGAAGAGACCAGACAGGCAAAAAATGCTGTATTTTATGTGACTGGTGTTATCCTTAGAGAGCGGTAAGAAATGCAGCAAAAGAGAACTTTTAAACAAACTTTAATTCAGACGAGTGTATTCAGCGGAAAATTGCCTCATTGCCTTAGATAACTACATGGAATTTGGGATTTTTTCAAGGAGGCTGAAAAGGAAGAAAGAGATAACAATCATTATGCCTATTGCACAGTGATTATTTCACAGTGACACTCCGGTAAGATGTTATATCTTTGTATTATGCAAAATGTGAGGAAGAGGGGAACAAGAGGAGAACAGCTACAGCCCATTTCAATGTCTCTAGCCTGCCATGTTGACAGGCAAAGAATAAAGGAGGTCACAGTGGGGGCTGTGCATTAAAAATTAATAACAGAACTATTGCAGTAGTATTTCATATAAGTAACACCATTCACATTGCCTCATTGAAGTTGCAGTTCCTGAATAGGCCTTCCTACCATAAGTCTGTCTAATAAAATCTATCAAATGACAGCGTTAGGAAAAGCGTCTCTTATGTCAAAAAGCTGGCATATGGATGTAGTGGAGATTGCAGTGGCACCTGGATGCTTGGCTGTAAGGGAGGGGGCACCAGTATTTCTGGAGTTTATAGTCTATTATAAGTGGGACTTGAGGAAAAGTTCTTTATTTGGTTATTTATATGGATGTAATATCAAAATGTATTTTTAGTGACATGGTTTAATGGTGGACTTGGCGGTGCTGGGGTAAACGTTGGACTTGATGATCTTCAAGGTATTTTCCTGCATAATTGATTCTATGATCCATCAGAGGAGATAGACAATGTCATTTTTGGATACGCCATTGCCCATGATGAAAATCTGGCTCTTTAAAATACATGCAAACCACTGGGAGTCAGTATGTAGCCAATAACATCAATAGGCTCTGCAGTACAACGCAGCGCTTTCTCCTTGGCCATCAGGGTATAGCAGTACACAGATTAATGCAAGCAGGGAAGCAGTTTTAACTGGAGAGAGCTAATATGCTTACAAGCAGACTGTCTTGTCGTGTCAGAGCGAGGGGCAGGGCGACCACATTCTGAGGTCTGGTCTGGCCATACCAGCGCTGAGATGCGTGGCCTGCAGCCAGACACTTGACCTTTCCCTGCTTTGTTCCTCCTGTCTGTGGAATGGCAGTCACACCACGTCAGTTCCTACATGCTGTGCTTGGGAGTGCTCTGCAGTCCCAGCAGGAAAGTTGCTTCCTAGTGTCAAGTATTGGTTTTCTGTTTTGATGTGCTTCAACGTCTCGTTTCTTGGTTTATTACCTGATGGAGTCGGGAAGTTTTTGTTGTTTCTTCAGCTAATTCCTCTCGAGAGAGAATTAATCTTCTAAGTGAAAGGCAGTGCTATTTTAAAAGCAGTAAGCCTGGTCCATTTTCCATGTGTTTTACCAAAGCACAGCTGGTTTATCATGTTCTCTAGTGCACAAACCTAGATCAGATAGAGCGCGTAGCCAAGCTGCATCTCAAATGCTGGCCTTTTTCCAGTTGCACAGGTTTCAGTTCTTTTCTGGACTAGAGATGAGGCTGGCTTGGCACAGAGGTACAGAAGAGTCTGTGTCCCACGGGATGCAGTGATCCTGGCGGTGTATCACCAATGGTCACCAGCCCCGTGGAGGCCTCAGCACAGAGTCCCTGTGGTCAAGGATGCTGGTGAGGTCTGAAATGTAGTTGTGCTCAGAGCTGCTGGCCCTCAGTATCACCCAGCCAGTGAGGAATTGCTCAGAGTTTATGGAGTACTGGAATAAACTGGATTTTAGGTCAGTCTGGGCTTGCTTAGCTTCTCTTTACACATAAATCACAGGAAGCTCTTCCAACCTGCCCACTAGTTATAGGGGTTGCTCCATCTGAAAGGATGCTTTTGCTGCAGAACCCACAGCGCCCAGGGTCCATCAGCAAGGATGCAGCCTCCTTTGATGCCATGCAGAGAAACGTGCCCTGTCCTCTGTGTTCTGTGTTTCCACTCATTCCCCTGGGAGCTGATGGAGTCCCGTGCCTCAATGGAGGGACACAGTGTGTGAGAAGGAGGCAGGCAGGATGCTGCTCAAAATGCATAAGTGAGCACCCCAAATTAAGGCTGCAGGACGGCCTTTGTCTGCCACAGTCTGATGATTCAAATACATCGTATATAACTTCTCCTTGGCTTCTTCTTCCCTCTTCTCATCTACCTCATGCAGAAGCAGCTGTACGCAGGAGCACTTTCCTTCATTATTCCAGAGATACTGAAAAGGGAATTTCTTTCCAATTCCTAAGTGATGGTTTCCTATGGTTTATGTAACATCCATACAAATAACAAGAAAGAATAGTTGAACATCGCTGCCAGACCCTGCCATGTTTTGAGGACAGCTTTGAAACCAGAGACACTTAATGAAATTACTTGAAAACCCTCATTTAGCTCTGAGTTGTCCCAGTCAGTGTTTTCTTCCTGTTTTGATGTAATTTGATCAGCTGAAAATGGCTAAGCTGTAAGAGGCACCGCTGTTTCCTCCTTCCTCCCCTCCGTGCCTTTGGGTGGGTTTGACAAGGAAGGATCCCGGTATCCCAGGTGGATGTTTGACCACTAGACTGTAGGATTAGGCTCTCTCTTCTCTACTTCCCTGCGAGTACTGAATGATTAATACAAAGTGGAACAGCTCTCACAGGATGCGCACTCGCTGACCTGCACATGAGCCTGACTTGGGAGAGCCAGGTTTAAATCCCAGGTGTGAGCATGGGTTCCAAGTTTGCCCTCCAACTATTGACACGGTCAAATCGCCCTGGGGTTTCTTTTCCCATCCTACCTCTATCCTGGTGCCAAAAAGCCCCACAAGATTTGCAGGAAAGATTTCACTTGAATTTTGACAAATGGTTGTTTTCTAAAGAAAAACCATTTCTAATTGGCACTACAGAGCCTCAGCTGAGCCCAAAGGCTATAGTAGCCCTGTGTGGCCCTGTTATGTGAGAGGACCTGTGCTTAGAGGATTCCAGTCTTCATCCATTTTCATAAGGTTCTAGGAGCTACCCGTTCCCCAAAAAGTGGGAATGAAGCCTCCAAATTTTGTATGGGAAATCAGCCCTTATGATGGAAGAAAACTACTAAAATGAAGCTATGGCTCCCCAAAGTGTGTAACTATCATATGTGTTGACAGGATTAGAGGCACAGTTTGATTTCCATTAAAAGGAGCTTTTGGAATTGATCCGGCAGTATTTCAGGTTCGACATGGGATTTTACCCCGAGTTCTTCCTATATGCATGCAATGAAATGAATGATTCTTTAATATTATGAAATATTGTTTCTTAAAACAAAGCTAATGCTGGGGGTTTATCCCCATAAAGAAAAATGACCTCTGGCTCTCTTTTAGCCTGTGTAAGTCTATATTACTTTATAGAAGTATAAATTATTCTATAGCTATAAGAATAAAATGCCAGGTTCCCCAGAGGAATAGTTCTGTACTGTCAGCAGCTACATGCTTTCCTGAGATCTCTTTCCTTTAAATGTCTTTTAAAACTGCAAACCAAAAGTTTTTCCATAAGCTTTCATCCTGTGCTTCCATATTCCAGATGTGTTTTATAAAACACATCGCATTGCAGCACAATAGGGTATCTATTGCAGGCAAAATAGAGCAGCGCCGCTGTTTGAATTTCCGTGGGGCCTTTTTGTTCTTTGTCATCTGTTTGTTTCTCTGGTTTTGTCTGGAAGCCAGATCCTTAGGGGATACATTTATAAATCCATACACTGGACTTAGCAAAAAACTTGGGTTAAAAGCAAACCTCTCCATGGTGCACTAGCTGTGGATCCTTTTAATGCAAAACTATTGCAGTATTTTGCAGTAGTAGCTCCAACACCTCATGTCAGTGTGCTGTTATTGCTTTGTCCAGGTACTCCGTTCTGCAGTACTTTTGGCATTATTTGCACAGAATAGGCTGTACATAGCTTTGTGTGGTTTTCAGAGCAAGAGGGATTCAGAAACTTGTGTGTTCTAACTTCATAGCTGATCACGAGGGATGTCAGCATGAATATTCCTAGATAGCAGATCCAGTCATTAAATGTGGGGACATATAATTGTTGCAGTTAATTTGAGTTACTTTTGAGGTAAGTTAGTGAAGCTGTCTGGTTTTTAAAGAAAGAACACCATCCAACAGCAATTGTGACCTTTAAGGGGATGCTTTGCAGGTGTTACTTCATTACATTCAAATATACACATTCTATGAATAATGGACGTTATTAATAGGGGCGTATATTCTAATCTGAAACGTATGAATTACATTGGAAGAGGCAAAGTAGAACTTCCAATAATAAGGGCTGCCTTTGGATTTTATGACACATCATTAAAAGAGAAGGGGGGGGAGGGAAGTAAACCCCAAGAGCATTTACTTTACTAATCCCAGTTCTTTCAGTGGAGTTTGGTCAATAGAAATGAATGAAAAGCTGGCCAGCGCTGGCAACAAAACAAAACGTATGTATGTATGTATAGGCACTTCTGTTTAATAGAAATATTTACTTAGAGTTAAAGACTATTTGCATTAAGATATAGTTATAAAACAGCGTGGAGAGGAGTAAAATAAAGCCTGTATGCCATAGTGTGATTTTAATTTTGCTTTATTATTGCTGTTAAGTGTAGCTCAGCCATTAAAAGCCCTTATTTGCATCTATTATGTCCGATTCACAAAGAGTCCTCTGTTTTCCACCATGTCCTTGCAGCAGTGATTTCTCTTAGTGCTCCACCATCACTGGTCTGTGTAGGAGAGATCAAAGCCCTAATAATAGATTTCTGACAGGGAGCTCGCCTGCTACCTGCCCTACACAAATCCTCACTGTTCATGTTTGCTTCATGGCAACAAAGCAGACAGAAGGAAAATGCCAAGCGCTGAGTTTGAGGTACAGCCCTGCCATAGCTTGACATTTCAGCAGAGCAGCAGTTTATGAGATGCATAATTTTTCATCTGGGACTCAGCTGCCATTTTCATAGGAGCTTGCGGCTCATCGACTGCCTGGAAGTAGGGCAAAGGTTTACAGCATAGATCAAGGTCCGCATCCTTCCCATCGCTGTTTAAACCCAAGTATTATTCTCCAGATTAAGCTCTGAGAAATAAGCAGATTTTTTTCCCCCACTTTTCATATTTTTTGGAGCCAATTTCTGTCCCCCAACAAAAACACTTTTAGCACAGGAAGCGTTTGTAGTGGATTCAGAATGATGGGAATTGATTTCATTCACCCAAAGATGAAACAAATCCTGGGACTAGAATGAAGCGCGAGTCCTTCCACGCAGCGTTGGAACAAAGCCGTGGTTTTCTATTCCTCTCACTTCGCAAAAAAGAGCTCATTCCAAGCTCGAAATGGATGGAAAGTCTTTGCTCCCGACATGTAATTGGGTTGTGTTTTAGTATTGTTAGAGACTGCACTTGAATCCTCGCGTCCGTGCGCGTGTGCGCGGGAAGCGAACGCAGTGCGGGTCCATGCGAGTGTTTAATTTGGAGTTACACATCTCCGTGAGCTCCAGTGACAGTTCACTGTGTCACAGCCTCGCATGGAACAATGGTACAGTGCGTTGGATTAATTAAAGAAGCCTTGCAGAGAACTGAATCCTCAGTATGTCAAGATTTCAATTTTATGTTAAATATTTTCTAAAGGCCAGACCCTTAAATCTCAGGGGCTGTACCAAGCAGTGAGCTGTGAATTTAACCATAGGCTAACTGCTAATGATAAGGAAAAGAGTCCAAGTTGAGGCAGCTGTAATACAGTCATTGGATTAGGCTATCAATCACTCAGTTCCCTGAGGAACAGGCAAAGACGACAAAACAGTGAAAAGGGAAATTAGGAAGGGAGGGCATGACTAGAATGAGATTCTTCACCAAATGTATCTGTTAGCTGGCTGTATCCCCCAAGCATCAGATAGAAATGGCCAGCATTGCTCTCAGACTAAAAGCCAAGTGTTTGTTCCAAACTCCTAGAAAACCATCCAATCGTCGTTAACTGTTGCTGGTCTGTGCAGGGTGTTAGAAACGCAGTCACGATCTTCTCCTGCTTTAATAGCCTGTAATTAGATTAATCTCTAAACCACTGTTGTTGAACACTCTGGATTTACTGTTTGCATCAAAGCTCATACAGAATATGTCCAATTGAAATAATTAATTTTCCAGATGAGTGGGTTTTTTTAATAAACAGAGAACTGTTAAGCTATTGAGTCTTACTGATGGCTGCTAAAGGCAAATGGCAGAGGGCGATTCAGATAAAATCAGAAGTTCTACTTGGACATAATATGGGAAGAAATAAGAGAGAAGGACTGTGGCCGAGCTTGCCCAAGCATGGGTGAAAGAACGTGCAGTTTTAATCTGGCTGCAGGTAAGGAAAATGGGAAATAAGTTCATATAGTGGTATGGATTAACATGATAAAGTAAAAGGGGCTCATAGTTGGTTAGTACACTGAGGTGATTTCTACAGCTGAGGTAAGAGCTGATTTTCTGATGGTGGCAAAAGAACTGTGCTTAAAAACC
>JBCJKH010075290.1:0-13035 GCA_039877255.1 Loriculus beryllinus | reverse complement strand
GTTTGTATTGAAAAAAAACAAAACCCGACAAAAAAAACCCAACCCCCCCCCCTCCCCCCCCCCCCCCCCCCCCCCATCTTATGAGCTGCTACATAAACTCAACCTCATGGGTAAAGCAGTTCACTTACATAAGCTATTCATTGTTCCATGAGCCACGATCTTCTAATGAAGAGCTATTGCTAGGATGCTTCACTGCATCACTACAATGTACCTTACTCTGGCATTAATTTTAGGCTAGACAGGGAGTTTACAAAAGATTCAATTAGGAAGAATGCTTCTAAATGACAGGATGCCTGGTTTTGCCATCTCAGCCACAGACTAACTCAAAATCTTAAATCTGACTTAATTTTAATAAGAAATAGTTAAACAGCACAATTCAACATTCCCATGGAACAGTCATGAGATACCTGATTCACAAGATAAAAAATTATTTTTACTATTTAAGCTGATTCAGGATTAAAATCTAACAAAATAACCAATGAGATAGCAGTCTGCTATTTCAATAAGCTCCTTAAATGAGCATCATCCCTGAAGAGAAAAAGCGATTGTCAACTGTCATCACTGCTTGCAGTAAAAAAATTAGACAAGGTTAGCTGTATCACTGCAAACACATAATGTGAGCGAGCAGATCAGGCCAATTTACAATGTGATGGTTAGAGTTGCGTGAGATCTATAGTGGTGCTCCTAGTTCAGTGCTGCTGGATCTTTGCAGTGTTGAAGGTCACTTAAAAATATTTTAACATATTAAAATAATAAAATAAATATAATCATTTGGTTGCTGGAATAGGCAGGAGAAATTTCTACTGTTTATATAGTCCAGATTCTTGAATTCTGTTGGGCCTGTTCAACAGTGTGTGCATAGTACAGGTTTTATGGTTGTAGAGATACTTAAATTAGCTTTAAAACAAGCTGTTTTGAAAGCTAGAAACTATCAAGCTAAGGCAGGAAATCTGTCATGGTCTAATTTAACCATGTAGAAATAAAAGTTGACATGTGGCATTGATCTGTTTACGTATCTAGACTTTCACAAAGATGACAGTGAAACATCACTGTAAGCATCCCTACTGATAATCCAAAATGGTACCCTTTTGGGTGATCAGATGAATCCCAATTAACTAAACTCTCATAGCCTTAAAGCCGGGATAACAAAGAACTGCATGAATTACTGCCTTTGGTAGTAGATAATGAAAGGGATGAAAGATTTATGTGCTGTTCCTAAACTGATCTGGTTTTATCTCCTTAAAGAAAGAGTATAATTTTTGAATATACTTATTTTTATTACCCCTCTAAATATAAGTAGCATTTGCATTCAATTCCAATAGGAGATGGTTATACACAGAATATCTACACTACTTTCTTGACCATTGCCCCTGAATCATATACCTGGCTGCTGAAAGACAAATGACCAGCAGAACAAAAGTGAATGACTGGAAATTTGTACATCACGAATGCTGAACCATGACTGTTCTCTAGAAGATTACCATCCGTTTTGGTTTGCCAATAGCCGTTTGTCTATCTGAAACCTTTTGTTGACTGGTTTTGTGGTGGGTTGACTCTGGCTGGATTCCAGGTTCCTACCAAAGCTGCTCTATTGTTTCCCTCAACTGCACAAGAAAGAAAATGGAATGAAAGGCTCATAGGTCAAGATAAGGACAGGGAAAGATCGCTTATGGGTAAGACAGACTCAACTTGAGGAAATTAGTTTCATTTATTATCAATCAAATCAGAGTAAGAAAGATGATGAGAAATAAAACTGAATCTTAAAAACACCTTCTTGCCAATCCTCCCTTCTTCCTGAGCTTAACTTTACCTATGTCGTCCCCTCCAGCAGCACAGGGAGATGGGGACTGGGGATTGGGTCAGTTCATCATGTTTCTGCCACTCCTTTCTGCTCAGAGGACTCCTCACATGCCTACTCTGCTTCGGCACGAGGTCTTTGCCATAGCAGATAGAACTTTACCAATGTGAGTCCTTCTTAGTAAGATAAGAATATTAGAGTGGACTGTCCAAAGGACTCTTCAAAGCTAAATCCATATTCCAGTTCTGACTGCTGTCATTGATTGACAGATCTGTTTTTTTAAACAAGACCCTATAACAATACCAGTGATCTTAGAGCTGGTAAACCTCACTGTGGATGGGATCTGCACAGTGTGCTGTGTCTTGACCACAGGTCTATTTAATACTGTATGCCTGCAGTTCCCAGCATCAGAAATAAGATTTTATAACTGGCCATCACCATTTTTTTGCTATTAATGAATAGCTATCTTCTTTGTAAATGCTTGTGTATTTCTTATGGGATGTCGAAGGAACTGGCACCTCCTCAGTGCAAAATGCCCTTCAGCTTTCTGTTATATGTACAAGGAAAACTTGACCTCTATGTTAGTAACCTGAACAAATTTAACCATTAAAGGTATATGTTATGTTAAAGTTATCATTAAAAGCCACTTTTTCAACCCTTCCACACAGCATGATGAACTCTTATGATGAAGCACATCCATAGTACGCTTATGAGCAGCACACATAGTAATATTGAACTGTGGCAAATACTGCAGTGGGGTATTTCTGGATCCAGAAAACCACCTTCATTTTTCATAATGCAATAAAATAAACTATTGCACTTCAGCAGAAAATTCACAACCAGGCCTTCAGTCTTTCTTTTATTTATTTTTTTTTTTAACTATTGGAAAATGAACAGCATGCTGAAGCTCCACTTTAACTGTTTTTCCTCACTAATTTGGCCTCATTTCACAAATATAGACTTCTTGTGCCAAGATTTTATACACTGCTTTTTCTTTCTCTCTCCACTGTGCCAATAAAAATGTTTTTCATTTGAAGTCTCATATTTATTACTTTCAGTGTCACTTAGAGGAATAAATCTATTACAGAGTAAAGTGCAAGTCAATAAAGTAATGTACATACATCAAGCAAACTTTTTATCAGCTAAGGTACTATGGTACAGAAAATAGAATTCTCTGAAATATATTGTAGGGTAATGTTTTTAACTGTAACTGTAAATTCCACAGTGAGCCAATAAAAGTGTGCTTTTATGCTCTAATAAATGTCAGTTTTTAAATACCCTAATGTACCTAAACCTGTTTTAACCTCATCCCTATAGAATTCCTCCTTTAAATTAAATGGGAAATATATTTTATCTACTTTTCCTTCAAAAATAAAGAAAAAAATCTGTATAGTTATTATAGCTTCCACAGAAGATCTGTAATGAAGACCTCTACCTCCTGATAGCTTCAGACTTACTGAAACTGTACGGCTACATAAAATAATTATCTGGAAGGCATCTGTAGAAGAGACATCCACAGCTACTTAGCCAGTGTATCCTCTCTCGTTCGGACAGCCCACTGAAAGCCAGAATGAGCAGCATTCAGTACAGAACCTTACCTTAACAGACAGATCTTTTGACTACCTGATGCAGTTGGCAGGAAGGTTTAACCATACGTTTTTTAAATGTTTTCCTGGGAAATTAAAAAGCCCCAACAGCCAAGGAATCCATTTGGTGGACTTAACTCTCAACATGTGGGCTGACTGGTTGACTAGACAATTTTCAAGCTGGCTTCTACCAAAAATTTTCATGGAACCATCATGCTTCCCATGGGAACACAATACAATCTGCAGTGGCCAGTACAAGTGCATTTAAAAGTAGGCAGATGAATATGTATACATATAGATTTCTAAACTATTATTATGGTCAAGCAGATTCACCTTAGTTCACTTCCATTGTCAGGCAAGCATTTTCTGTTCATTTTTCATATAGAACCTCTCAGTGACTTCTTTAAAACAGAACATAAGGAATGATAGGCAAGACTTTGGTATTGCTAATAGCTTCTCTCAGACAAACCATATGTTCATGCCACACCACACTGATTTCAGGCTTCTGGGGATGCTGTGTATCAGTAACTTTCTGGTCAAGTGTGCTCAGTTCACATGCAAAATGGTGTTTTATTTGCATTTTATTACTATCAGTTCTGTCAGATCATCCTTAAATCTGAACGCCAAGCTACCTTTTTTTCCAGCTCATGCATTTTCCAGTAGAAATGAGGTCTCTGATGATCTGATGGCTTGAAGAGATACAAATGTTATCCTAGATAAAGTCTTCAACCTGTGCAATTATACAGAAGGTGCAAGATGAGATTACACACATGAAGCCAAATATATTATGGCACTGGATTTCCACAGGTCAAAACAACAACCCCCCCCTCCCCCCCAACCTCAAAACTATGGACATAGCACATAAGAAAGTAAGAACTGACAACCAGATGTAAACCATCCTCCTTTTCAATTGGTATAAAGATCAAAAACAACAAAAAGAATCCATAGAGCTTGCAAGACCTGCTCCCTTTAGATGTGCAACAGGAATACTTAGATAAAGCAAAATCAGAAGTCTTTTTACCCAGTCACTTTTCTGACAAAGTAACAGTTTGTGTAGTTTGACAATGACCTGTGTAAGTTCATCAGGGTTTTTTTTTTTTTGCTGTTGTTGGGTTTTTTTGGTTCTTTTTAATATGGCATTTAACAAAGTGCCTCTTTTAGTACAGAACGTACTTTATGTTGTTACCATTTCTAGTCTTTCTGAGCCCTTCAGGTTCTTTAGACTGATGTACAAGGTCTGTGAGTGCAATATACAAATCTTCAAAAAAAACCCCAAACAACTAAAATTCCTTTCACTGGTTAGCGTTATGGTAAGAGCTGGGGAAGGCAAGTGACTACAGATATGTGAATACTCAGCAGCTAACTTACAAATATTATAAATATTGAGATTTTCCAATATTGAAGATAGTAGAAAACCAGAACTGTTTTTTACTGTCTTATCTGTCGGTTGAAGATGCTGCCAAGACTTTCAAGAGCCTGATGATTTCCCAGTGACATAGGTCAGAAGATTAGCCAGCCAGACCAAATGGCTTTAAAAGCGGACATTTTTCTCTTTCAGGAGAAAGAAGGCTGATTAATTTGCAGATGTAATTTTCAAAAGCAAGTATTCTGCTCTAATGTTCTGCTTCAACTATATTAGTTAAGCACAATTTGCTAGCAAAGACAACACACACAGATCACTAGTGACAAAAAAGAATCAAAAAGATCCTCAGGGTCTCTACACAAGCAGATATTCATCAGCTCTTTGCTGGAATGATTTGTGCTCAGCATTACTATTTGTGCTGTTCAGTTGTCCAGAAGCTCTGATCATTATTGTTACCACCTTTGTTAGTATAATCCAGAAGGAAGTCATGCCTGCTTCAAACAGCAGACTACTTTAAACAGAAAATATAGATAACTGGTATAAGTATGATTAACCTCGCTTTACTGATTGTGATCTGATACTACTAGATCTGTTTCAGGATGTTGGAAAAGCTAGAAATGAAACCCATCTCAGAGCTCGGCCTGGGTGACAAAACGACCCTCTCTCATCAGCTTTTCTTTTAACTGTTGTTAGAAAAAGACTGACAACTGAAACCATGCTGGCAGATGCATCTGGTCTTCTGAATGCTAACACACTGGAGAACTGGGTAGCTAGTTAGCTGGCTACACATTTCAAATTATTTGATCCCATATGAACTCGCTTTATAAGCCTTCACATCAGAATAGGGGAAGTTTGGGTATTACTAATTGATTCGTAATTGGAACAGAATATAATTTATGCAGTGCTACTGACTTACTCTGCATACACTGCCTTAAAACTTCCACTGATGACACCAGCTTATAGATCACCAGATGACTTAGGGAAATAGCCTTGTTTAGTGGATATAAGATGTTCAGACTTTGAAATAGGCACACAGATACTTGCCAAAATATTTGACACTCATCTTCACAACTGTTCCTGGATTTTGACCTGAAATGCAAATCAGGACCTCAGTAGAGTGCTGGAGTTCGAGGGCATAAGTGGAGGGGAAATGTGAAGAATAGTTTGACCTATTCTGCCCTGCAGGCTGGGATGCTTTCAAAGTGCTGAAGCATAGATTTCTGAGAAGGAAAGAGATGGGCTGAAGACAGCACATCCCTAATCCTCATTTCAACCCTCAAATTCCAGACTGTGTTCCCTTAGAAACAAATCTAAGAAAAGGGCTACTATCAGTCCCAAGATAATTTCAGCTTTTTATAGGATCTCTCCCTTCCTGCCCTCCTGCAACTTGTCTGTGTTTAATCTTTCTCATAATGTTGTTCCCTGAATTTGGTCACTGGCAAAGGTAGAGGCTTAGAAATTGTCATTCGCTCTTTGGAGGAAAAAGTTCACTTGTTTTAATTTTCTTACCAGATGACTCCAGTGCAGTATTCAATTTCAGATTAATACTTCACTTTCATTATGAAATAGAAGTAAGGTATTGATCAGATCTGAAATGGAAACGAACCTCTGTATTATACATTTAGAATGTTGTTACTGCAGTTATTGGTCTTAAATCTTCATTTTTCTTTTTAGAATTTCCAGTAGAAAAATTAGGCTGTTTCTCCAGATGGAAAATTCTGCGTTCTGATCAAGTTTATTTCAAATTGTCAAAATTAAATCCACAGCATGCAGAGAAGTCTGTGTTCCAGAAAAGCACCTTCCGTAACTCAAGTACTTCTAATGACCATTTGATTCACCTTTGTTTTCTTCCTCTATTTCACGAAGATGACGTGAGTAATGATTATTATATTAGCTCTGGTACCATGAATGCTACAGCAGACTTGCAGCATAATTCTCTTCCTCCTTAGGGAACTGATATTTTTATTCACAGCACGAGAAAACCTAGTTTGTGGACAGAATATTTTTCCCCTATTTCTGTTTCTTTATATGGTGTTTAAATGCAATAAATTGATTAGATAGACTAGCCAGCAGTTTCATAATCCTGTTCTGAGCCTACCAGAATTAATTACTGTTCACATAATACTATTCAGGAAGTACGTTTTAAAAAGCAGAATACTCATTATGGTATAATTTTCAAGGATGCCATCCACATGTTATAATTCCCAACAGTTATGAAGGTGGACGCTTGCATATTGCAAAAGGGCAAGATAGTTATTAGGTGAGGAGCTATCTCGTAATGCCAGATGGTGAAAGGTATGGTCCTGTGTGAGGCATAGTTTTTCTCCCCCATTAGATCAGATTACACCTGCCCTGAGTGTGAGTATCAGTGTTATGCCAATGAGTGCAGATGAGGCTAAATAGCTGCAGAATGGATATGAGCCCAATGAAATGAATAACAGCGTTGCCACTGGCTTCAGGACATCTTGTGTTTGGCCTTCAGTGTAGTCCTTTACACAAAGTTTTGATTTCAATTTCCTTGCCTCAAATAATCCAAGGTTCATAAAAAAGGCACACGAAAGTCTATCGATCTGGAGACCCCTTTATCAGCTTGTTTGCTGTTTAGTAAACAGTTCTCAGCATTCACCACTGATGGTTGGATAGTTTGATAGTCTGATAGTTGCATTTATAGGTTGCAAAACTGGGGATTCCTTTTCATCTTGTCCAGCTTACTTTTAATACTGCACATTTCTGTGGCATGTCCCTCAACTACTGAAGAGGGAAACCTCAGATCTTGTTAATAAATACAAACAGCTTTTGTAAGAACTTATTAACACACCCTAGATTTCTTTATGATGGCTAAATTTATTGCATAGACCAACGCTGACAGGTTTTCTTTCAGTAAAATCTCTCTAAGCATTAAAAGTTAGCAAGTGCTGACTCAAGTCCTTTCTATTCTGACAGCCTCACTGAGCTTTGTAAGCTTATCAGTGAAGCAAAAGGGTACTTAACCTACTTATAAAGTACAAAATTTTGGAACATGGCATCCATGGCATTCCTAAAGATGAATTGTTTGGATGATCTTTCAACAGATGGATTTAATGAGTTCAGAGAACTATTTCAATCATTGTAGAGGTAACTGTATTTAAAGCAAGAAGCTTCCAAGCAAGAAGCCTAAACCCTTTTCTAGATCTCACAAAATTGCAACAGTTACTTAATTTGTATTTCTTAGATGGACAAGTGATCATATTTGTCCTTATACGGGCCTTATCATTGTCTTTGCAATGTTATTCTTTTTCTCACTAAACAAACATTTGCAGATGATATCTGGGTGATATTCGGAAAAGAATACGTACATTATTGTTTTTTGGTTACAGAGACAAAAAAAGCCTTGAAGTAAATCAACATTTATTTTCCCTTGTCACTTTTATTTTGCACATTGCAACTATAGTGATAACCCTTGAAAGAGCATCTACTGCACACCTGAAGAACTATATAGCTATTAATGACCGAAACACATTAATAACACTGGAAGGGTCAGGGAAAATATAACACTATTACAGGAGAAGAGGTTGCCACAGTAGTGGTGCATAGCTAAATGTGACAAGATCTTCAGAGGCTATTAGGCTGATGCTGTATCATATTGAACAAAGTAAAGTTAGCCAGTGATGACTCATGTCCGTTCCATCATAACTTAATTAATTGGTACAGAAATTGTACTGATTTTCATTGATAAGCGAGTAGATCTGAAATCTGAAAACTCAATAAAATATAGATTATGGAATCTGGACCACGTGTGATGACCTCATAACAGGGTGAAAAGTTCATCACTTGGAGAAAGTGTGCAAAACTGCAAAGATTCATTTCAACACATTATCACAACAGGTTTGGGTTCTTTTTTGTTAAATAAAGTTTGGCAAACTTCTCCTTGTGACGTTAGGATTCTCTGAAGCCTTGACACTAATTGTGGAAAGTTCTAATGTGGAATACCTACTTTGTCATAAAGTAGAAAGTATTAACATGAAAGGAGTAATGTGAAAAGGGCAACTTAAGTCAATACTACAGAATGAAGAAATATGAAAGGAAAACTAAGCATTTGCTGGTTTTAAATGAGACCTTGACAATCAGCTTCCAGATCCATTGCAACTAGAATCATTACGTAAAAACTGATTTTACCTAAAGAGATTTTTTCTGTAATAGTTTGCTCTGAATTTACTTTGTAGGGGATTTCAACCAATATGCCTCCACAAACAGATGTTTCTACAGAGATTAATTCCTATAAAACCAATTTTCTTTTTTATAAAGCAGAACATTTTTGTTCAGTTTCCATCAATAATGATTTTATTATTTTTTAAATAAAATTTGTGCCGTGGGTTTATTCACATTCACTACAGAGGAATCCATTCCTTTCCAGAAGGCTTCCTTCCGTTTTCCAGGACCTTGGACATTTCAGACAAACATGCAATGTGCATGCACAGGGGGAGCACCAGAGAGGATATGTGCGGAATATGACTTTTAATATTTTACATTTGCCAGTTACTCACCCCAAATTAAAGCAGACCACATAATTAAGTCCGCATACTGTCCTGCAAGATCACTAGCAATTTTGGATGGATCTTGTAACTCAGGACAGTGCCTAAGGAGACACAAGGAAAACAAAATTTAAACTAAAATTTTACTTCCATTTAGATATTCCTACAGCACTATTTGCAAATAATTTGCAAGTTCTCAAGCATAACTTGCTGTTATTTTATTTTCCTTAACATGCATAGGAGAATTATTGAAGTACAGTATTTTACTCTATACGTAACTTAACTCGTACCTTTTTCTGATGCTTTTAACAATTAGACAAAACCAATTTCCTGAGCTAATATAGCACTACAACATATCTATAGCCAATTTTGCTAACTAAGACCACTATTTCTAGGACAGCTCTCATACAGCCACTTGGCTGCAATCCCTTAGTCCATCTTACTAAGAAACACTTCCAGGTTTTCCATATCAGGCAGCTGGCAGAGCCACAAACACTAAGATGTTTTGCATTTAATGATTTAATCAATCTTTATCCCTGCTCAGAGACCAGAAACACACATCTTGTGTATTCAGAATTACTTTCTTCTTTCAACTATAGCAAAATAATCCTATATTGCCAGTGCTTTTCTAAAGGAAGGTTGTTGTTAGCATTCTCTCTCTACAGACAGGAAAGAGGACCGTGTGTAGACAATTGCATGTAACAAACATTGGTGGAATAGAAGTCAGGACAATGAAGGGGGTAAAATGGAGGTAAAGAAGTATCTAAAGATAGAACTAGTGAGAGATTGTGACATACTGAAGTGGATTTATCGCTATGAATGGGAAATATAGTTGAACGTGAATGTTTAAACAAGACATATGAAAGAAAGAAAAATCAAGAAATCCCTGGATAAAACTGGATGGTTCTGTTGGGAGTAGGGCTGCTCAACTTCAGTGCAAGACAGGAGAACATACTGGTCTCATGTAAAAACCTTGGCAGGAGGAAAAGGAGACTCTACAAAGAACAGAGGGGAAAATAACCTAACATTCATATTTTTGAGCAAATAATAACAGATAGGAATAAGAAGTGCATTTTTAAATACAAAGGCACTTTCCTGCTACCATCCCCTGACCTCAAACAGGCACACACTCTTGATCTTTTAATAATTTTATTATTTACATGCATGTTAAGACTTTAGTTTCCAAAAATCTCCAACCCAACCAAAACAGTACCAACAACCAAAAAAGTACCAACACCCAAAAAAGTACCAACACTATGAAAAGGCATGACTACCTACCACTAACCACTTGGCCAAAGTTAAACTAAGATGATATGGCAATCTAACATTCCTGATTGTATCAGATGTATCTCTAAAACTCTTAAAATTCCATTAAAAAGATGGATACCTGTGACAAATAAAATGATCAATTATTTTCAGTTTTATGACTGAAGCAGCTATATAGAAGACAGGAATTACATTTTTTTGCTTTTTTTTGAGTCAGATAAACTCATGCTTATGGATAGATATGGCCTACATATAGATATCATTTGACATTCAACTCTAGAGATGTGAAGGCATTCCAAGTTCGGAAACTCATAAAGCCATGGGCCAGCTTGAGCAGTATAGTGTTTGACAAGAATAATTTTAACAAACAGATATCCTTAAGGTATTCCACATATTTAAAGTCAGAGTATGTTTTGTTTAAGCTTATTACATAGAGCTTTCATTGTAGTAAGTGTAACTGGCATTCTTGCCATGATGAGTATTCTTTTTTGCTTAAGTTTAGCTAAGACAAAATCTTTTGGGTGTAAGTAGTATCCTGGAAAGTATACCCTCTTGCAATAAAAATAACCTTTGCCAAGTGTTCTCTAGGAACAGAATAATTTCCCCTTTCCTTTTATAAATTTACACACATTTTTGCAGGTTTTTACTAATCAAACTTTTCATCTAGGAATTCTTATTTTTTACATTTCTACATTTATTTTTGTTCTGCAGCTGTCAGCAATCCTCTTTCCTTCCTTCTTGAACAAAACTTTCCACTCTTGAAACAACTGAAGCTTTAATTCAACAATACAGTCTCACGAGATTATTCAGTCTTCTTTGATGAAGTAAAAACTAGTGATAGAATTTCCAGAGAGGATGATATTGTATTTCATACATGTTATACATTAAACCTGCTACTGTGGGGTTTTGTGCGTGCATTGACTTTCCCCCTTCTCAAATAGTCCACTTCATGAAGTTGCAGGGAGAAGAGAATGTAAAGAAAGGGGGAAAACAACCATTTGGGATCAGTAGCATGTTCAGGTAATATCAGTTACCAAAGCTCAGTTTTGGGCAGAAGCGTAAGAGCCAAGCCTTCAGAGTTCCTGGCATCCCTAATATCGATTAGACCTCATTGTGAATGCAAGAACAGTAGTTGTAACTGGCATTCCTGCTTCTGCAAGGTAGGGAGGATCACAAATAGCTTAACTCATGAAAAGAGACACCAGGATGTGTCGAGAAGAAAATGAATTCTGTTTTCTGCTGAATCAGCCACCTTATCGCTGCAGAGCTGAATTAGCAACAATTGACATCTGCAACTGAATTAATCCCAGCTCTCCAGGAATTAGAATCATGATGCAGTGAGGAGTTGCTGGCACCCTGTTACCTCTGTCTGCATTACTGAAAGTCACGAGACCATGGTAGTTCTTACTGTGAAGCTACCCCTTGTTAGAGAAGCAATCCCTCAAGGTGTAGGGAACCTTAATAAACTTGCACCTGGAAAACACCACCATTCATTTACTCAAGAAAATAAATCCATGGAGATCACTGGTTTAGTGTTACATCAGGTTAGAACAGCAGTATGGTACTTGGTTTAGCTTCTCCTGGAGTTTCAGGATCACAGCTTATTTGATTCCAGCCAGGGAACTAGACTGTATTAATGAGCCATACTGTCCAGTCTTTCAAATTAAATGCTAAAAGGCCAGTATACAAGGCATGGAACACTATTCCTGGATTTCCAGGAATTCCTGGAGTTTTCTCCGAATCAAGGTATAGTAATGCAGGATACAAATGAAAGGTGATCATTTTACTGTGCAAATCCTGAGCATTTTCCTTCATTGGAATACTAAAGGTTAGCCGTGCTTGATCTAACAGGTCCATGCTTTTGCAGGTTTTGCTTTATTTGAAGTTAGCTACTAGCTGAGCTCCAAGTTTTTCACCACCTCACCCTATTTCTCTTTCTCAAGCTGTATTTATACAAGCAAGCCATCTTCATTACAGAAACCTTTTACTTTAAACTCTATCCATACACAAAAAGTGCAAATGTACACAAATCTGAAACACTTTCTGCTGCCCTGGGATCCAGTTGCCAGCAGTCATCCAGAAAGACAGTAGGCCAGAAATGTGGAATTTTACAGGAACACCACTGCTCACCACCCTTGTGCTTCCAGCAAGGGGCAGCTTTTGAGAGCCCCTGATTTGCAGGACTTCTGGTTGAAACAAAATCAGAGCTGTGAAGGACTCCTTTGTGCATGAAAAGTGTTTGTTTGTGGGGATGAAGGAGAAGACAAAGGCAGCAAGGACTGCACCACATAACTGCTAATCCTCCATGTTGAAGCCTGAGAATTAGGATGACTGCTTCTTTGAAGGAATTTGATAATTATTCTTTGAAGGAAGCCTATAAGGATGCTGAGGAGGGACTCTTCATTAGGGACTGTAGTGGTAGGACAAGGGGTTCAAACTTAAACAGGAGAAGTTTAGATTGGATATAAGGAAGAAATTCTTTACTGTTAGGGTGCTGAGGCACTGGAATGG
>JBCJKH010075282.1:0-20473 GCA_039877255.1 Loriculus beryllinus | reverse complement strand
CTGGGTATCTACTGTCAAAGCCATCCCATACTTCCCTTTTCTTGAAGCGGCAATCACATGCCCAAAGACTAGAATACCTTGTGAAGAACATTTCACTAACTCTCAAATCTGTGTTAAAAAATGCACACAACTGTATGCACTACTTGCATTTGACTTGCTTTGAAGAACGGTGTTTTCTGTGACTTCTATACATCAGCAGAAGGAAATTAAAGTCAGTAGGAAAAAGCATACCTTATAAGTACTGGCATTATTTTTGGCCTCTCCCTTTCATTTTGTTTTCTCTCTCTCTGCTGTTTCACAAGACTGACTACTGGAAACAAATCCTAGTAGTAGGAGGTAAGAAGTGAAGACCCATATGGTGTGTACATTGTGAAGAATTAGTACTGCTTGGGCTTCTTCCCATAACCCGGAAGCCACTGAAGGAACTGGTTTGTATCCAAAACATTATATCCCCAACATAAGCGGTCCTGGGGGGTCAATTCAATTTGGTGATGGTAGGAGAGTGTCTCTCCCCTGATGCCATCCATCCTGGGGTGTATCACAGTGCAGAAACCACACAAGCCTCCGTATCAGTCAAAGTTGGCCTTGCTGCCGTTGCTGCTTTCCCCTGCTACACATCTGCCTCTTTCACACGTCCTCAGTGCTGCAGAGATGATGAAAATCACGTATTTCTGCCACTGCCTGATGCTCTGGGCAGTTGCTACTTTGGACTCTGTGAACATTGCAGCCATAGGGAGGGGCAGGCATTACTTCTGACACAGGTGAGTTAAGAGATTTGTTACCGCTCTGGCTATGTTACTCCTCACCTCTGTTCATTTTCAGCACAGTTGTGGCCACCTGATACATTCTGTTCTACTTTCTGATTCCCCTAGTTAGACTGTACCTAGTCTGTCCAAGGTCCTTCTGGTGTAATCCTGTTTATTCTAGTAGCAATGGAGATTTTAATGAACTCTCAAATATGCTGGGGGCTCTTACTAGTTTACTTCACGAGGCCATTTTAGATAACGTCCTAGGGAGCAAGAAATATTATTTCTGTTTTCTTACATTTGAGTACAAGTTGTCAGCCACAGAGACATCACTAAAGTTTTCAAAAGTGTCAGTGATAACCCCCTTGTGTCAGCTTTCAGATTGGCCAAATGCTCATTTTCCAGAGCCTTTTGCAATGGTAAGCAAAATAGCATGCAGTTTTCAATAACAGTGCATTCTCAAATGTGATGCTTTTCTATTTTAAAATAAACACATTTTCAATCTAAAAAGTCAAACTGAGGTCTCAAATCATCCAGGAAGCTGCACACATCATGCATATGAATAGTCTTGCGCTGAATCAAAATCAGCCTATGAGTACAGTGATCTGCATGCAGAAATGTTTGCTGGTGCAGCGTCTGAGTGATAAGCTCTTTTGTAACAAGGAGGTGGATAAGAGGGAAGGGGGAGAAGGGACAAAGAGAATAAATGCAAACCTTGAGCCCAAAGCAGAAAGGTTCTGACTGAAAGATGGAAAAAGTTGTATGCAGATGACTTTACCGAAGTGTATCGCCCAAACTTTCTTTAAGGTTGTTTAGTATTTTTAATATCATTATTTTAAAATTCCAATAAACAGTTTTTTGCATGTTTTCACCTAATGTTTTGAATTACTCTCCAATTTCTCTGTTGCATCTGAAGAGCACAACAAAATCTGTGTGAAACGCCTATCACCTCAGAACCATATTTGCTGTGCACTTCTCTATTACTATGAAACTTCGGCAGATGCACTCAATAGCATGCAAAGAGGCAAAGTCTCACCCTTAACACAACACCGTTTCAACATCCACTTTCACCAGGTTATAGAAGTATTTTCCAGTGTTTGAAAACAACCACGAGAGAAGGGCACAGCAAAATTCACCCCTAACTTTTGTCTTTTAAGAACAGAATCACGTTTAGGAAGCACCTTCAGATTGTTAGTGGACTGTGAAACAAAAGGCATTCTCTTTCTGGGGTTAGAAACTTGTTTGAAACTGGTGTACATGTTTCTGTAGAAACAAAGCTGTGCCTCAGCACTTTAGGAAAACCACAGGGACTGTCTTGTGTCAGTACATTTCAGTTTTACATGTGCCTCAGCTCGAGTGGATTTTTACTTTGCATGTTTCTCTCAGTTAAAATCTTCTTATCAAACGCAGAAAGATAACACACATTTCTTCCTGTTATAAAATAAAGGCACAAACATCAATCATCTCAAATCACTGACATTCACCCAGAAATAAAAACAAATATGCTCTGTAACATTTCTCTGCTATTATCTGTTGAGAAGCACTGTCGCCCTTTCTACCGAGTACCGGAACATGGCTGCCCTCACAGGAATGTAAACTTGGCATTAACCCTGGCAGATTCCCACTCCCTGCCCTCTCTCATTTAACATTAACTCACTCCTATACTGTTATCAGAAGGTAAAGGTCATAGCTTTATTTACACAATACAGCACTATACAAATGGTCATTAAACAAGAAAATCTTGCACCAAATAAACATGAGGCAAAAAAACAATGCTGACCCCGCTAACGGGAACTCCCCCTGGAAGTACCTTGTCATTCCCCATATGAGGTCAATGGCGCTAGTCTATCCTTCTAAATATTAACTGCCCGCCACTGCTTCTCCACATACCCAACTCTCACACAAGAGCCAACTAAGGTCTTTCTTATGTTCCAAACCCAGGAGAAATTTAGAAAGCATTCTACTGTTGGCAAGACAGCATGGTTCATATCCTATTCCCACAGCCTTTACTCATCCCTCCACAGCTGGAAACCTTGTCAAAGGCTCTCCTATACGACAGCAGCCTTTAGCACAATACATAAGCTGGGCAGATGGCAGGGTGGACTCCCTAGGTCCGAATGCCAGAAGCCTGGGAACCAACCCTCCTTCCTGCTTCTCATCTCTCTCAGCCCCGCTTCTCTCCACCCCAGCCCACCGCCTTTTCCTGCGGGGAAGACATCCTGCTTATTTATGCATTTCATGACTGCTGGCCTGCCTACATCCAGCAAGAAAGAGTGCAAAGAGGGCAGGAGGCCACCAAGTAAAATCCCACCAGAGCTCATGTTCAGTTTGGAAACTGGAGCAGAGCACAGCATGGCTCGAGCCCAGGGTGCAAACCCAGCCAGGAGCACCGGTCAGGCGGCGCAGCTCCGGCAGCAGTCCCCAGAGACACCGGGACTCAGACAAACACACGTGCTGCAGCACAATTCACTCCTCGCTTCTGGCTTTTACTGAAGGTGATGGAAATAGCTTGTTGCTTACTTGCTCCAGAAGCAAACTGTAACTTCTCTGCAGCAAGCTCCTGCAATGGGTAGTTTATGTGGGGAAGGGCTTAAGTTCAGGATAGTCCCATGCTGAGGTCTGAATATGTTACATGAGGGTCCAAGGTCTTTCTTGCCTTCCTTCATGGACCATAGCTCAAGCACCAATTTATACTGTTTAGACTTGCAATAAGATGATATTTACATATTTAAAAGCAAATTTAAGCCAAAATGCTCCATGTCTAGTTTTGTACTTTAAAATAAAAAAAGGGGGGGGGGGGGTAGGGCAATTTTATTTGGCTGCTGCCATTCAGAAATAACACAGTAAGGTAACTTGGGAGAATGATGATTTTTAACATGTTAACCACTGACCATGCAACATTTTCATCAGTGTAAATATAACTTCTTGCCACTCTGCCAAGGTTGCACTGAATCATACAACCGCCAGTGAAGTCAGACTTTCTAAATATTCTTATTTCACATATAAACACACTAATGAAAGTGCTTTTCATTTTAGGTAGTAGCTCATTCTGAAACACTGGTGTGTGTTGCCCTGATAAATGGGAATGCTGGGAAAACTGATCATCCAAAGAAAAATTCAGTTAGTGTTCAAACAAGTTGCTAGGATATTTGTGTATGGAAAAAGCCCAGAGGTATTCAAGGATTTGCCTCAGCATATTTATATTCACATTGTCTTCAGTACAGTGTTAATATATCCTTCATCACGACCAACATATTAGTTGCAGAGTGCACAGAAAGCTGCAGCAAGTTACAGGCTAGATTATTATTTCATATTGCAGAGGAACATTATAACCCTTTGTTATGAATGAGGACTCCCCCATGACCAGGTGCTGCACGATTTGAAGGCAACATCTCACAGACCTTACGTTTGAAACCAAAAGAATGAGTTAACCCATAGAACGTGACACTAATTTCCCAGGTAAGACGTTTTTCATCCTCTCAGGTGAAGCGTAGCTGTGTACATAGTTTCCTTCTTTAGTATTTCAGACAGAGCACCCCTTTTAATCACCTGAATGGTCTTGGAGCACACCAGAGATCACACAACAGACATGTAACTACTGGCCCTTCAAGTCTTCACTGAAACAAGGGTTGTAGCTCACACTGTTATTCCCTAAATCATATAAGAACTGGAGACACCAGCATTTATGATACTGAAGTGGTACCCCATTCTAGTGCTGGTGCCCAAGCCTGGGGAGACAGCAGTTCTTTATATGTATTTCAGGCCAATGTGGGCCACTTGAGTCACCTCACTTGAACTCCTACAACAAGAGACAGAAACACCCACCGGATACTCCTGTCCTCAGCCCGCCAACTGTGGGTGAAACAAGAACATGTAACATTTACACAGATCTGCAAAAAGTGCACAGGAACATTATGTCACTACAAGAGGGGAATACGGAACTGGTAGTTTCTATACCCTGTTTGTTGCAACTTCTCTACATGACAATACGTATCAAGCTGACAATGACTGACTTTAAACACAATAAACTCCAGGGACAGGTGACAGTGAACATAGTCCACAAACTTTCATCACCGAGTTCAAAGTGCAGCTCAGCTCACAGGCAAAACAAGATTCATAGTCTAGCCCTGAATTCCTGAGGCTTGCATACATTTTTTTTAAAGCAGTTCAATTGCATAACACAAACAACAACTGCCAGAAACTGTGACTGAAACTTCTCTAGTGTCTGATTGACTCTACTTGTATTATCAGGCCCCAGCTTGACATGTGCCCAAATAGCTGAATGCCAGATGACAGGGAAGGTGGCAGGGATAATGCAAATATTTTTATCAAGTTGTTGAAGTGGTTTTGACACAACAACAGTAACATTATACCCTGAACAAAGCCACACTGGAAATGATCCTGAAGTTTATCTATCATAAAGGTGCATTTAGCGACAGCAGCATCCTTATATATAAAACCTGTGTGGTTCACCTTTATTTCCAACATAAACTCGATAAACAGAAGAAAGGTACATAATTCCAGTGAGCACACAGATAACTGGACAAGCCTGGGAACAAGCGCTGGGCCAGTTGCAAAGATGTAACTTACAGAAGAATTCCTACTGCCAAACAGGAGTTAGCTTTCTCTTTGAACTTCAGGGGAAATGAGGATAAACTAGTTATTATAAAAGAGGATCATTTAGTGTCATCATAGCGCTTTCTAAAAATCTAACCAACAAGCCAAAGCATGAGCTAAAGCTAGTTATTTACTTCCAAAAATATAACTGTGTTTAGCTCCAAACAAATACTTCCACATACATGGCTGAAAAAAGATCAGAAGGTATAGCAGCTATTTTGAAACCTGCATTCCCATCAAACATCTTAGTTTATTTATATATTCCCCACTTTCCTTGAAGTCTTGCCCGCACAAGCAGCATTTCCCACTTTGGAGAATAACCATTAATTTCACACCACAGTGTTTTTTCTAGGGATATAATTACACAGAAGACAGGTATTCTTTATTAAAATATCTGAAGGCATGTTAGGTAGTTATGACTGGTAGTTATTCAGGAGCATAGGTTTTCTTTTCTCTTCCCCCCCCCCCTTTTCCTTTCCTTGTTTGTCAGCTAGTAAGAGCTTTGCACATGTGAAAGAGTGACTTGATCCCAATGCATTTTTAATGTTGTAATAAATGATGCAGTAAGGTATGGAATAATCAGGCTGAAACTCTTCTGTGCAAGACAGACAACTATTCTAACACACGCCTGACATCAACAAATGCACTCTCTCAGGGCCTGGCACACTATGAATGGTGACATTTTCTTATGGTTAATTCTTTTAAAATAATCTTTAACTTCTTCCTTCAACTTGTATTTTATATAGTAACTGGGATACACGTTTTACCAACAGTTGAAGCTCCCATGATCCTCCAGTTGGGCAAATGAGCTATTCCTATGGACATAACTGTGTCCAGACCGAAAAGCCTGTGCCAAAGCAGAATACAACTAAATCTGTTCCTAATGGTGTTCCTGTTGCCTTTTATAATTTCTCCTTTCATCCTACAACTCATGTAATTTTTTATCTTTTGCCTCTGATAATCACTTAATAAAACACGCCATTAACAATTTTAAGTTTTACTATAGCATGTCAAAGTCATGTCAGCAAAGTCTCTGAATCAGAACTTGAGAACACTTTATAAGGTTTAAATGACCACACATTTTTTCATCAGAATGACACTTCTCTTGGGATTGAAGCATTTTGATGGTAAAACATCACAGAAAGAATGCACGCACACAGTAGAAGCTACATGTAAGACAAGAGAAAAGAGGGAGAAAAGAGAAAGAGAGGAGAGCAACAGGATGTGTGTTGAAGGATGGCAGCAGCAAGGGAAGAGGCAGAATGAATGCACACTCATATAAAGAAAAGGAAGAGAATTTTACCAGATCTTTCTTGCTGGATCACAGAAATCCCTAATGCTAATTACAAAGTGTGTAAACTCATTTCCAGGAAGAGGAAATTAGCTCAAATCTTTTTATGGAAACAAAATCCTTCACTTCTTAAAGTACCAATCTTGTCTATTTCCCATATGATGGATACCTGTAAACTTTAAAGTTGCCACGTTCGACTAGCTAAATGTACAAATACATAGCTTTGGAAATAAATGCAGACAACGAATAGGAAAAGTGATATAGGTAGCAAAGGTAAGATATGTGTTGGATTTTCAGCACTTGAAAACAAACCTATTCAAAGTCATAGGGCTGAAAGTCCAACCCAGTATGCAAACATCATACCGGTGTTGTTAAAAGATGGAGATTAAGAGCTGCAGCTAGCAAAATAGTTTTCAAAAGAACATTGGATTTTTCACTGAAAGACTGCTTTCAGAGAGATTTCTTTTGCTCAGAAGATGCAATATCCTGCTGTTTGCTATGTCTCTGGAAAGGAGACTCCTCCTCTGAGAAGTTTCTCTTTGAATCCAGTTGGTGGGAAAGCCAATGGCTTCTGTAGAAGTTACCATTCAGCCCTGGTTACTGAATATCTAGAATTCATCTCTTTCAATTTCTAGTACTCAGTCTGAATCTAGGGATGTGGCAAATTCCACATTCTCATCTTGATGTTTCTGTTCAAGAAACGTGGGACTGCATGTCCCTGAGACGACTATCCCAAATCGAAACTGATAAGCTGAAAGAGGGTGAGAAGAGCAAGAGAGTATCAGAACTCAGATCCACAGAACTCAGAATTTTTAGTAGACAGGACAGAAATGTATCACGAACCCTATAACACATGCTGTTTGTGAAAGCCCAAATTTATCACAAGCAATGACAGGCTGCCAAAAACAAATAAAAAGAGAGAGGAAGGGTGAAATGACAAGATAAAGGACTTAAACACATCAACATCAGAGTGACAATTTTCAAAGTGATTCCTTACATTTAATAATAAAAGTCTATCCCTAAATCATTCTTCGCTACAGTGCAACAATAGGCATTTTCGTGTGTATGTGTGCATGGGTGTTGAAGATTAGAGATCTGGGTGGGGGTGGAGGTAGGTTCAAATAGACACAGGGCGCTTGCAAGCAAATCAAAATTGCCTGCAAAAAGCCACTTCCTGCTGGTGACTAAGCCTTCACCCAAACAGTCAAGAGGAAGGGGCATAAGTAAAGCATTGCAAACGACCATCCCGACTGTATCCAAGTGGAGACAACTAGGACAAACAAACTCAGGAAGTGGCAGGGAGTTAGAAACCAAGAGGAAATCTATGGCACAGAGAGGAAAGCGAAGAGATTGCACCGATCCACAGAGAGGTCACCTCTGGGTCTCACTGTGCCAAGCTTTTTCAAAACCGCTTTATTTGGACTATAATACAGAACTGGCACACACAGCTGGCGGCTGCTGTAGAGGCTATTCAAATGTTAACATTCTCAATGATAAACAGCCAAAAAAAGTTCTATGTAAGCAAATTGGAACAAACAACTAATCTAAATCTGGTTGCTAAGAGACAGGGGATTTCAGCCAAAACCAGCCCGAAGCCTCAAGAATACTTTATTTTTGATCAAAAAAAGTACCTGTAGATGACGCCATGTTGGTGAAGAAACATGAGTGCTGATGTGACCTCTGCTGCATAAAAGCGGGATCGAGGTTCGTCAAATTTGCGTGAGCGCTGGATTTGAAACATTAGGTCTCCTCCATTTACATACTCCATGACGAAAAAGAGGCGGTCCTGAAATTAATTAAACAGTGCTATTTAGCTAATTTCTTTTAGCAACACAAAGGACTGCTTGAAGCTACACTTTAAGCGACTGGAGCACTTACGTCAAGAAACGAAAGAAACAAATGCTACAATTCTGAAAAGGGAAAAGCTGACAACCAAAATCCCCCAAACCTACAGAAAATGAGACAAGAATCTCAAAGTGAGAAAAGAGAAAAAAGGGAATAGAATCAAAGTGTAGTAATAAGCAACACAGACATAAATCTTCTCACATCAACAAATACAGATGGAATTATAATCAATTTTATATAATACTGGAGATACTTAAATGATACCGCTTCTTTTAAAGTTTAGCTACAACAATGAAGAGATAAAGTCAATTCTGCTAACTACTGCCAGTCTGCTAGGTGAATTTCAGGCTCTTTTTTTCTTCTCTTATCTTCTACCAGCTACTTTGTCTGCAAAGCATCTTTCCCAAATTATGTGAAAATAAATTAGGATTGCTAAACTATAGAAACCAGTCCTGCCAATCTCAAACACTTACATAGGACTTTCTGAATTGCCTCACCTCTCAAAAGGCAATAAAATATAATTACATTATTAAAATACTTGTCAGGTTATTTTTATTTTTGTCTGATGCATCTCACTTCAAAGTTTAAGATTTCAAGCTTATTTCTATGACAAAGCACTAGAAATGACTAGGAGCTGATTCTCAGGCAAAAGCAGCACTCTGTGAAATAGTCAGAATTGAGAACATCAGTAAATTAAGTGTGAGCTTGGCATCTTGAACCATTTATGGTCTAAACTGGCAATGCAGGTAAAGACAGAAGCAAAGAAATTACACACCTCCACTTGATGCAATTTATACCCCATTTTTTTGCAAATGTTTCTTATGAATTTTCAGTTCTCCCTGATCTATACTAACAGCCCTAAACTGTTAGCTCTTTGCCCATCCACCCTTGGTTTGAAGGTGAATTTACATTATCTCTTTACTGTAAATCATCTCCATCTATACGCATATGAGTTTAGACAGAGGAGGTAATTCTCATGTGATGTGGAGAACAGATCTGTGCATTCTCCTCATTCATGTGCACAAGCATTTCATTATCTGGTCACACAATACAATGGTGTGTAATCATGGGACTTCATCAAAAGAAGCCTCAGCTTTCACATCACGCTGCAGTTAGACTGCAGCTCATGGTGTCTGGTGTGCTGGATTGAAGAAAAGGAGACAAGATGCAACACTGCTTTGGACAAAGAAAAGCAATAGAAGATGGAAGTCAATTAACCTCCTCCAAGTGAATCCAAGCCTGCAGATTGCATAGTTTATATATATATGAGTCCAGAAATTCATAAATGTTTGCCATTTGTCTTTAATCATCTACTCTGCAGCTTAGATTCAAGGCACAACACTTAAAAATAACCTTAAACTTAAGCGTGTGCATTAATCCTGCTCATTAAGTGCCTAAATGTTATACTTATCAGGGATGCTTCCTGGAGGAGGCTAGAAATGTTTGGCTGACTTTTTGCTGATTACAGAAAGAGGATGCAGAAAAAAAAACCTTATGCCTTTCCCCCCCATATCTTGGGAACGCAGAGACTGCCAGACTGGATCAAATTCAGGATTCAGGTGGACTGGCGTTCTTGGTAAAACACTGCTAACAACTTGGGTACATTTCACAACATTTTTCTTACCATTCCTTACTAAAGAAAACCTAGTGCAGAATAGCATCAAAGCTTCTGGCTGTATCGTACACTAAAAAGAGCATGTCTTCAGAGCCATGCCTTTGTTCTTTTTGCAATGCTCAGCACTACTGATGATAAACATTCAAAATCATAGCACAGATCTCTTCACATTAGTGTAGGCTTTGAATATAACCTTCTTTGCAACACCCCTAAGAAGATGCAGACATTGTCCTTTGTTACAGACAGTATTTCTGAAGAGCAGTTTGGGTGTAAGTGTCCCTTTGCAGCACAGGCTGGGAAGTGCCTGACGAGCATCTGGCTAAAGGAGCTTCTCCTAACACTTGTTGAAATTGAACCTTACAGTGCTATTTTAACCTTTACAAAGTCAACAGTCTCGATGTGAGTAGGCACAGCCAGGAAAAGGAAACTGCAGTTCCCATTCTCCTGAGCAGCCATACTCATTCCCAACATTGCTAGCTTTCTGCTGCACCCAAATCACAAACAATGCTGATGCAAAGCAATTGTGCAGAGTCTTGAAACTGTGACTCCTGAATGGCTATCCTCAACTTGCCACTGAGCTGAGCGCTGCTGCTCTCAACAGTCACACCACTACTCTGCCAACTGCAAGGGACAGTGCAAAACTCCTTCCCCCCAAAAAAATGCAAAAAGGATGGTTGACACAATTGTCAATTGACAGGATCTTTTACTTTGGTTTAGTCCTTTTTAGAACATTTCCAGTAGCCAACCAAAAATTTAACCTGGATTGTTCAGCAGAATGTCTTGTCATTAGACAGCCTGAACGAGAGCCTTAGGAGCAGCTCCATTCCCAGAGCCAGAGAGTGCTAACTCTCCTACACTCTTTTCCATCTTCCTTATTATGCACATCCTATTCTCAATTGGAAGAGGTATTTCTGGCAGATTCTGCAGCTTAATTGACTACTTCTTCAAAAGCATACCTACTAAACCCAGAATTAACAGCTCAGTGATTGAAATTGCTCTGTTGTTGCATTTCTGTGCTACACACAGGTGTTTCAAGTTACTTTTCCAGCTTTCATGGTTGCACATTTTCAGCTTCCAGATGAGAATTCACAGGTAGGAAAACAAGAAAGTTTGAAGGGTCTGTTCTGTTTGCAGTGAGTCTCGGAAAGGGTTTGATTCTGAGAGAAGAAAAATACTAATTCACACCCACTAACATGGGGTAAACAATAAGATGAACAACATGCACATGCACAGCAGGGCAGAGTTTCAGCATTAGAAGGCGCTATCTCTTTTATGAAATGCATTCAGTCCCTATGAAAATTGCTTTCTTAAAACCACTCTCTGGTCTTTTTTTCAGTCAGGACCATGACACGATCAGCTGTGACTCACATTTATGTGAAAAGAGGATGCAAGAGATGAGAGAATACCTTATGAATATGAGCTGAGATCGGTCAAATTCATTTTTCTCCTGTTTCCCAGAACTGCAATAACAGACACACTACTTTCCCCCACACACACACCTTTCATCACAAATTAGTGATCAAAATAGAGGTTCCTAACCTGCATATTTCCTTTCTATCATAATGTAAGCATACACCCAGAGTGACACAGTAAGACCTCTGACCTCAGTGCAGAGAGGATTTAATCCTCAGATAATAATTGTGAAATAACTGTATGCTGCCTGATACATGCATCTCGCCACATGTGTCACCAGTGTATCATAAAGTGGGGGAACATAAAGTGACTGCTCTAAAGAATTATGCACTAAGGGACAACAGAGCAACTAGTCAGTTAAAAAAGAGATAAAAGGTATGACTTTATCATTGATTGTGTTCCAAGAGAAAATTGAATGGGTTTGGTTTGGACTGCATTATTTTTGGACTCCGTTTTCATAACATTTGAGAAGTATGTTTTGATGAACAAAATAAATGTAAAGTGGTCCTGGGAACTCTTTAATTATATAAACTGAAATAAAAGGCAAAATCACAAACAAAGACTTTAGATTAATCCTTTCTTGGCATCTATAAAGCAAAAAAGAAGTACTGCAAAGTAAACTAATATGTTTTCTGAGGTAACTAGATTCTTTACAGGGTTTATTTTAGCCATTAATCATACCTGCTTTTCCTTGAATTTCTCAAAAGGTATGGTTGAATGAGAATACTTTAATAAATGGAAAGAAAAACAGAGCAGAGAGCATGGGTAAGAGATTTTAAAAGCAAAGGGGACATGAAATAAACTGGCTAGAAGTCAAGACAAAAAAAGTTCAACTTCACTTGCATTTCCCTAGTATTTTCTGACTATAAATTTAACTACTATACTGGAATGCCTAATTGTCTGTCTTAACATCGCTATCATTCCAGTCTCACCTCTTGATTTTCTTAATTGAGATAGTCTCCTGCATGCTTTGTGTCTTCATCAAAACTGGACTCTTCCTATCACTATCTGGAGTTCACTTGTCACTCAAACTAGAAATCTGGTTTCACCTTTTCTCTCATTCCACTCTTTAATTGTGCCCCAATTTCATTTTTCATTCTCCTTGACATTCAAAATAGCTCTACAGTAAATACTACTAACCAATCCTTCATTCTTTCTTCTGATTATTACCAGAGCCCTCCTTCTTCAAAACCATTCTCTGATTTTTAGTTTTATTTACATACTTTTTGTTAACATCAGCCTATATGTTATATGCACTCCATGCCAGTTTATATTCACTTTTTTTTTTAGACATTAGCCCGCTGGATAGAGCTTCTACCTTTTGTTTCTGCTAGAATAATGTACATGCTTTTTATCTGGAAAAGGGAGGGGTGGGGTGATTTCCAAAAACATCAATAGTAAAAACTCTCAGGACATCACAGACTCAGTTTTTGTGAAGCTCCTTTTTGTGAAGGTATGATTAATGACCAAGACCTTCCTAATAGTAAGACCAGATAATCTTGCCTATCAGTTTTGATTTAACAGATGACACTACAGAGTCTATTACTTATTTAGATGTGGAATAATACCATTGTTGAGGAACAAGCTTCTATGTAAACCCTGTATGAAAGCTTAGAAATGGAAAGCCTTTGATGTACTGTTTATATTATTTATTGTGCAGTCTTTAAAAGATTTTTTTAATTGTTATCAGTCATTAACCTGTCTGTCCTTTGATTGTTTTCCATTTAAAACCTCATTAACATTAGATTGTAGCTCAAAGACAATCCATTGACAGACATAAGACCAAATACAATTATCACTGCAATCAGAAGAGTACAAACTTTTTCTCCTTTTCCAACGAGTCCTACCACCTGGGGGACCCGATATGCACCCCAGCACAGCCTCGTTACTGAAATACTACAAACCAAAAAGAAACTGCGCTGTCCCCCAGTTTCAAATCTGACATACGCATCTGTGCTACAAGCCTCAGAACAAATCTTTCCACTGTTATTTTTTTGTCTCCCTTTGTTCTACCCTTATAACACTTAAAAACAGTGAATTCAGTAAAAGTATCAAAACACAGACTCCTCAATAAATAAAGATAATATGACTAAAAAAAAAATAGCCTACCAGTGCACTCCAACTACTAGTTCTTCCTTCATTTATGTTTTCATGTAACTGGCTGTGAACGAATTCATCCTAGTTCTTCCTAGAACAATTTTCATTAGTTCTCTAAACTAACTTCTTTGTGTGAACACAATTTTTCCCCAAAACTCAGAAAGTATTTGAATTAGATTTCTCCAAAGGCTACTGAAAATATGAATGAAATTGATATGTGTATTAAGTACAGGTAAATTTAAATGCAGAATAGTTCATATTCTAAAAGAGCACTGTTACATAATGGAATATGTTCAGCCACCAACCCTGTTGCAAAACAAAAGTAAAAGATATAACTTTGATTGCACAAGAAGTCAAATAAATAGATCACCTTGGTATGCTCTGTAAGATGATATTTTATTCATATCGTGCATGTATGGAATTCTTTTCCAGCTAGTACGAAACTGTGATTACTTAACTCTATTTAAACAGGATGCTCAAACAGTTTGTTTAAAATTACCTAAAACTATAGCAACTGTCCCACCCCTCAGAACTTGAATAAACATTTCCTGCTTCTGATGGAAATTGCACAGGCACACTGTATACAAAACTGCATACAAGCCTTCAACACCCCGAGCAGAAGACCAGCCACGATGGCAGATTCATCTTCTACAATCCCACCATTAGGAGGTACAAATACAAAACCAAGAGAAAACCCAGGTTCAATACTAAAGAAAACAGCAAAAAGCTCTCTCCTGTTCATTCGATTCCTTTTTGAAGTTTACAGTAACAACCTTCAACAGGACACTACGACACCTTATCTGTCTCTGCTTTCAGTGTTTATACGCAAGGCTAATTGTGTTGTTTTTCCTGTTCTGTCCCCGGCGTTCATGGACTTCCAAATAAGAAGGGAATATTTTCTAAGAATCACATACTTCTTGGAATAAATGCCGTGTACATAGGAACTGTTATCTTAAATTTCACATAGGATTACCTGCATCTTCCACCTAACAAAAATTGCACACGTTCAGATTTTGTATTAAAGGATGTTTTTGTCAATCAGACACGTCAAATTTCTCTCAAGTTGCTGAATACTATTATAGCTAGGGACTTGCTCTGTATTCAGTTTCGAATCCATTTTTTGCCCTTGAAAGAAAGAATGACCTCAAAACACAGACAAGAGAGTCAGAGAACCACACAAAATTGGATAAAGAAGTCTCGCAAGGTCATCTAGCTTATCTGACAAATGACAGGCAGGATCAGCTGGACCTAAGCCAAGGGGAAGTAACCTTTTCAATGCTGCAAGGCAAGTTCTGAGCTCTGTGAGACAGTCATTTAACTGTAAACCTGAACAATCCTGCTGAGCAAACTCCTTTTGGCCACAAAAGACCCAGAAGCAGAAGCCTCTGCTAGTCTGGTCTGCTGGAGGGCAGGTAGGTTTGTCCGTACTTGATTGCACCAAGGTCTCTTGCTTTGCCAGAAATGCTCTTTTCCCCTCTCAGTCCCCTCATCATCGTAAGCCAGTACTGAATTGTACTCCTTGAACATAATCTGCCTCACAGGTCAGAAAATTGCATGAGTTCCTGGAATTATTCTGATCAGCTATTAAAAAATCACCTCTGTTAAGCATTCCTTGTCCTCCACTGGCAGTCTGTTCCAGTACTCGCAGAAAATACCATTGGGAAATCTTTCCATTGCTGCAACCCACTTGAATTACTTATTGTGCTTACCTTACTCAAAATATCAATCCCTAGCTGTGCTGAAAGTTGCATACTACCTTCAGAGAAACATTTCTGTGCATTCCACCTTTGTTTCTTATGCAAAGAACTGATCACTGTTTTTTCTTGATTTTACAGAACTGTATTCTGTTAGCACAGATCCCAGACATGTCAATTGAGAGCCTATGGGATCAAAATCACTCTTAAAAGCCTGAAAGTGTTTTCAAGTAGAGATGGCTCTCCTTGAGACACTGGAATGATTCTCAGAAATATCTCCTATCCTACTATATCCCATCATGTGAAGGGCCAGAAAAAGCTACAAATTAGCTTCCAAATAGTGCTTTCAGAAACAGTTCAGAGGTTCTCAAAACCTTTACACTGTATTACTGTAAAGATTTGCACTGTAGCATTTACTCATCTATAATGTGAGTCGCTGGAAAAGGGTTGTTAAGTAAGATGTTTGTCTGAGATCTCTAATCCTCATAAAGCAGACCTGGTATGTTGCTTCTGTCATGGGAGATTTATGTTGCCTCTGTGTGGAGTATCAATCGATACTGGAACAGAATGGGGTTTTTAAAATGTTTTTCATGCCTTTAACGCATCCCATCATACTGTTTCACAAGGAAAATACGGCTGGTGTATGTACATTGATACAAAGTGGCTGGCTGAGGGTGGGGGACTTACTATGTGCCAGCAGCAGGTCACAGCACTATGGAAATTACAATTTGGGATTCAGAGCAGGAAACATTAGCCAGGACCTCATGGACACCACCTATTCTTTCAAAAAATGTCAAGAGATGACCAGGTTTTACCTAGACTGGCATTCAAGAAAGAAGTCTTGTTTAGTGATTTTTCCAAAGAGAAATCCAAGAACACTCTAAAGCTGTCCAAAATGAAGAGAAGCCAGGCTGTCCCAGATTCATAGAGAATGAAAAATTGTAGCATTTACTTATCCCTTAGCATTAATACTTCTAGAAAAGCTTAGTTGTTGCTAATCCACATTACTGTAGCCATCAAAATTCACTGGCTTAAATATCACTTTTAAAATGTACAGGCCTTCATCTGTACCATAAATTTTAAAATATGATAAAGTATGAATATGAATAAAATCTATACCCTAGAAGCTGCAAATAACAATAATATACACATCAGAATAACAAATGAAGGTTACATCCCCTACACAGAGCTTTTTACTGTGCAATTTACAAATACCTGATGTTTGAATACAGACTTCCTACTGTTTTTTCAGATAATGAATTCTGTCAGATTACTATCTGCACCAAATTCGCTATGCATTGGATTAGTTGGTGTATCAGTCTCATCCTAGAGCAAGTAAAAAGGGAGTATGATTCCAAATGTCATTAATCCTGTTCTTTAAAAAAGGTGAAGTTCAGACGAATTCAGTGTAGCACAGAAACAGCAGGCGGGGAGTTGTCAAGCCACAGAGCTGTCAGTTTACTCACTGAGAATATGACATAAAACTCGAGTTCTACTTCAGTCTCTTGAACAGACAAAAATTTCACATTAATACCTAAATATTATCATATGAATGCAAACATTTTATTTTATTTTAATTTTATTTCTTTAAGTTTCTTCCCACTTTAAAAAAGAGTAGGATTTTGTGGGGGTTTTTGCCTACGTGAATGTTTTCTGTGACACCTGTAATATAATATCTAATGTTCTGACATAGTACCTACAGTGCTCAGTGGTGAGATTCTCTGTAGCTCAGATAGGGTTTAGATCAGGATTAAATATTTAATGCTCTAATATGTGGAATTTTTTAGCAGAGGGCATGCAATGAAAATGCAGAACAGATCAAATCATTGCTCCTACCATCAAATCATCAGCTCCTACCATCCAACCTTAGAATGAACTGAAGCACAAAGACTTCTAACTTTGGGAAAGTGTTTAACTCCAAATGATCCTGGAGAGATTGTGCTCTGCTGTTGATGGATTTTTCTGGGAGTTGGTGTAAATCTTCCAGTCTGCCCCAAGCTGCAGTTTTGGTAGCCATGAGATCCATGGTGAGTTCAGGGAAGAACTGCTGCTTCTTGGGACAGCAACTCTGATCCCTGCCTGCTCCCTGAAAACCCAAGCAAGCCCTGAGAGCAAGGGACCCCAGAAGTGTGCTAGCTGGTGTAACATGCTCTTTACGCCCTTCCTCTCAACAAAGGAGAAACACAACTGGAATCCTCTGCAGAAATGGCATGTTTTGTAGTTCAAAAGGGGTATCAAGAAGGAAAAGCTTCTCAGGCCATTTCCCTAATACCTTTATTTGATGACAGATAAGCTGTGGAAAGCGCCTTTTATGAAATTCTTTGATCTCATCTTCTTTTGGTGTTGTTTGGAAAAAAACCCTGTTCTGGAGAGATAATTTTAAAGACCTCTCATTTAATGGCCTGATGCACACGGCAGAAAATTATATCAAGCCTGCAAAATGTCATTATGCAGAAAATGTTACAATCTGCAGGCAGCTATTAATATTCCTTTGTTCTGATTCTTACAGGAAAACATATAAACATGGTCTTCCATTTAGAACTATGCAGTTTTTGAAGGCACTTCAGAACTTCTAAGAACAACTTTGAACCTGTTTATATGCTACCAAAGAGCTTAGACAGAGATGGCACATGTCCTAGGTATCCCTCAGCCCCTAAGGCTGGTTTTTGAACCTTTCTTGTCTTTATAATTCCTATTTTCTCATGCTGCCTGAGCATCTAGTTTATGTCTTGGAGCACACAGGGAAATGCACGAGATGCTACACACCCAATAGAGAACACTGGAGAACACAGCCAGTTGGTCCAGCAGCAGTGTTATCAGAAGGAAAAGGAACCCAGCTAAGCAAGATAATGAAAATGACAGGACAAAATACTAATTTAGCAACCATTTTCTGAGAAATTATCCATCACTGCAAAGAAAAAAAACACCCAAAAAACCCAAACAACCACCAAAAGTAATTAGCTGAGTGGGCAAGTCTTAAATCACTGTCATGACAGATTGCAATGATGCTTTTTGTTTCTAGGGATGCAATCTGACCAAGAGGCAGAAGTTGTCTTCTCAGATCTACGAAACATTCAGTCGTGACTCAGGAGGAAACTACAATGTCTTTATCAATGAGTTACTTATATAGTAACGTCATAGTGATTTCCAGTCACATAAATCAGGACAAGGCATAACAAGCCCAAAAGGACACCACAGCAGAAACACCTGACCATATTTTATATTTAGATTCCATAACCGTTTACATCTTCAGAATTTGTAAGAAAAGAAAGCACATCTCTCCCCATGAAACAACACATCTTTGCCATTGCACCAGCCTTTGAAAGGACAGTTGTCTTGAATCACAGAATTCAGCACTTGGAAAAACCTGCCCCCCTCCTTCCAGCTCAAAACTGTACTTCTCAATCAACAGAGTAGAGACACTGTAGAAAGAAAGAAGGCAATGCAGATGGGTACAGAAGTTATTCAAGCCTTTGATATGTTGTACTGCAAGCTAATTTGGCTAATAGGAGCTTGACGTGAATATTATTGCATTTTGAAGAAAGAAGTTAACCAGAATTCTCCAAAAGCTTTCAAACCTCTTTCCCTGCTATGTAAGAATAAGCTTTGGAAAACTGCTGCAGTAGGGCCAGCTTCTACATGTACTGCCTAGATATTCCATTTATGATGCTCTATGTGTTACAGAAACATTTGCTACCAGATATTCTTCACTGCTTTTAATTTGATATTTTTACCAAAGCAAAAAACAGGGGGTGGGTGAAAAGACTGGTACTTGCTCACAGCTGATGTTTTTTCTGAAGAGGAATTATCACATGAAACTCAGAAAACAAAGTATGAACATTAAATAAAGGACTTTTACCAATTTCTTAGTACAAGCTTCTTATTCTTTGGAGCTGATAATTTTCCAGCCTTTAGCTGGCTAGCATTTCCCTTACATTCATAATCAGTGTTCCCATCAGAGTGCTCCTTCATATATTCTTTCTACCTCCTTACTCTTGTAACCAACTCAATCATTTTGCACTAAGGAAAAACCAAAAAGGATTATTCACTGACGCACCTAGGGCCACACAGTATGTTCTATTCAGCAATTTTACACCTGTCAGAGCACAATAAAACATTCGCTGGCCTTGTTTTAGGACTTGATTTTCTAACTTTTATTCATTAGACCAGGCCACTGACTCCTACAGGACATTTTGTGAGATTAAGTGGTAAGAAATTGGCTCATTTAGGCTTTTAGAAAGTTCTGGTGGGCGAGAACAGGGAATCTTGTGCTCCATTCAAAAGGAGATGAATGAAGTCTTTGGCAACATAAAGATATTCACTGCACTACAGAGAAACAGCTCTTCTCTATTATGTGAAGCGTTTCAGTAATGTTCCCACGTACTTAAAAACAAAGGTCAGCCAGTGACAACAGTTGGTTCTAGCTTGACAACACAGCAAGAAACTTCTACTGCACTGTGATCATCCAGATGGAAAATTTATATGAGATACTGTCATATCAGTTCACAAACTATGCCCTGGATGCCAGAAATAACTTAAAGTCTACAGTTTACTTGAACATGATGTTCTGAATAGTAAAAAATAGTTGCATTTGTACTAACAAAACCTTGCTGAGGATTTAAAGTTTCATAAAATGAGACATTAGCATGAGTAACTGGTGTCTCCACTCACATGAAAGAAAAACAGCACAGTATTATTTTCCAGTCTTTACCAAAGACACTTTCTTTTTGGGAACCTTGCTGAGCCAGAACAAAGTAATTATGACAGCAAGAACAGATGTGTTGCTGCACTAAAGCAAGCTAAGAAATGTTTTCATCTAACTCCAGCTTTTTCTTCACGACCCCTCTTTGCTTACAGGTATTACTTCATAGTGCTCCAGCAGTGACAGGCACATTAACATGCTGATTTCCCCAAATTCAAGCTCAAGCCTTCAGACTGTACATATAGAATCATAGAATAGTTCGGGTTGGAAAGGACCTTAAGATCATCCAATTCCAACCCCCCTGCCATGGGCAGCACACCTCACACTAAACCATGGCACCCAAGGCTTCGTCCAACCTGGCCTTGAACACGGCCAAGGATGGAGCATTCACAACCTCCCTGGGCAACCCATTCCAGTGCCTCACCACCCTCACAGTAAAGAATTTCTTCCTCA
>JBCJKH010075278.1:11077-21438 GCA_039877255.1 Loriculus beryllinus | reverse complement strand
TCTCTTGTTCTGTGTATCTCTTTCCAGTAGAAGATACTGCCATGTCACCTTTTGCTTTGTAATTCTTCCATGCCATGGGTACCAAACTTTTTTTCTGCTATCTGCCATCAACTGATTAAGAGATCCTAGTTACATTCCATCCTTTGTTCTCAGCTCATATTTACTTTTGAAGTTTGCTGTACCTATCACTGACCCTCAAAGAGCTTTTGAGCCTGAAATCTGACTGTTGTTTCAAAGCAAATCAGTTAGTTACTGCAACAAACGATACTACTTTCTCCCTTCAAACTTTGTCTAGCTTAATGAATAACTGAGATCAGTGTGGAAAAAATAACACCAAAACCTGTCTTACTAGGAATCATATGAACTAATTTACTTAATCTTTAAAAAGTGTGCAAAGATTTATGTATATAAAATCACTTCTGCATCGACCTGGATAGCTTGCTGTAGCAACACACTTTATTTCTGCTTTTAATGCATAAGAGGTCATGTTTAACTGCCTCAGCACCTACATATTAAACATCAGGCTTTTAAAGCAATGTATCTGTGTTAAGGTACAAGATCTGTCTTACCATCTACTGCAGTGAGACCCTGATTCGTAGCTTGATCCCCTAGGTATCACCAGTAAGGAAACTCCGTGAAAGGTCTAATCTTACCATTCACATAGAGTGGTGGTGTCTTGAACTTAAAATTGATGGGGTGGTTGATACGCTGCTCAGCAAGAGGATTGCAGTCAGGGCTAGGCAAAAGATCTTTCTGAAGCATGAGTACATGAATCAGGGGAGTACTGAGTTCCTTGTAGCAGCTGATCATAAATGAAAAGCCCTCAGGTGATTTGCATAGTCTGGTACATCGTGGTGAGCAGCACCTTTGAAATTGGGAAGGTTTTGCCCTTTCTCCCATTGAGCACGGCATGTGATGTGAGTGTAGAAATGTCCTTGCTGCTGTTAAGGAAAGTGAAATGGTTTGATAGTAAAGCAGCCAACAGGCATGAACACTTGGATTCAGGCACCTCATTTATACTACCTTTGAAATTAAAACTGGCTGAGTGACTCCTCCTGAGTTACTGTTATAATTCCACAAGCATTATATTTTATCTTTTTTTTTCCCAAAAAAACTTATTTTCTTTCAGCCAGCAAAAATTCATCAGACTATAAATCACTTCTATACTCATTGTGTCCTTAATAACAGCATATTGTCTCCTGATTTGTGTGTACAGGAATGTGTTAGGGAAACTTTCAGTGACTAAAATTCCAAGGAAACTTTTCTCCAGGTGGACCAAAGCAGATGGGATGACTACTTTTACTGAAACATCTACCACAAGTGTCGTTTCAGTTCAGGATAATATGTACCCATGCCTTTCTCTAGGTTAGGTGCAAAGGTACCTTAATTGTAAACCGAACTAACAATACATTCAGATCCTGCTTTCTTTAACATAAAATTAATCCACCACAGATTTCATTTGTGTAAACCTGTGGCAGAGTCAAAAGTCACCCTCATGCTCTTAAACTACAGAAAATGCCTGGGGGAAATGCTGGTGCTCAGGAATTGATGCTGCTTTGATGTTGGTAAATTTCTTACATAATTTTGGCTATAATACCACCAAACAAAGAAAAATCCTAAAAAACTCAACATGTGTCTTTGTCAATTTTATATGTTAGGACCCATTCCTATACAAGATACAAAGGGAATGTTATTGGAGATATACTAGATGCAGTAGTTCAGTACAGAGAAGTGGCAGGTTCTAGCTGGATGGAGGCTGGGTGGAAGTGCTAGGGTGAGCAGCAGTGCTGCAAAAAAGAATCTGGAGGTATGAGTAAGTGCTATGGCAAATGCATCCATGGGGTCATGGAATTAAGCATAATGTTGGGATGCTTAAAGGTGGTGGCTTAGGTGATCTTCCATTCCCTGCAGGAACAGAACAGATTCAGCTCAAGCACTGCGTTCAGTCCAGAGTGCTCCATTAACGATGTGAACCACCTGGGGAAGATTTCAGGAGTTAACTGGAGGTGAGGGGCAGAAACAGCCTTCAGAGATGCAAAAAAATTACTATAAGCAACAAGAGATAAACTGCTCACCCTGTTCCTTGTGGGTAGGAGGGAAAGAAACAGCATTAGACTGCAGCAACAAGACTCTTAAGCATTAGGAAAAACCTTTTAAGGTCACTGAACTACTAGAAGGAACCAGCACTTCCATCTTTGCAAGTTGTTTTGATGAAGCTGTGCAGACAGTTTCAGAAATGATATGTTGATTCTGAGCAGAGTTGACCTCCGAAGGTCTCATCTGCTATAAGTGGGAAGCCAGTGGTTCGTGTAGTGCCCATACATAATTTAGGAAGATTGCAGCTGCTGCCTATAGGTTTCCAAAATCAGCAATGCTGAAAAGTCCTTGGCAGCACTTTGCTCTCTTTTTCAGTGGCACCCAGGGGTGCATGTGGAGGGAATGCATTTTTTTTTTTTCTATCTGAGCATCAGTCCTCCGTTTACCTATCCTTAGCAAAGCCTATTTGTTCATCAGTGAAGTAAAAGGCAACAGGTACATTTTAGGAAGCGGGATCACTTGGCTTGCCTCTAATACTGTCTTGGTGAAACTGATTTTTTCTTCAAGCATGAATCAAAAAGAAATGCCCAGAAGTTATTAAACCTCTCAACCTTTAAAACAAATTTTCAGCCCATTAATTGCCTTGACAGATTTTCAACAAGACATTTTATTTTACCCTGATCATCTCAGTTTCCATTTATTTTCCCCTCAAGTTCTGTATTTAAAAAAAATAATACTGTTTAAAGAACAAAGGAGAATTGTGTCATATAATTTTCCCTCCTTATTCACAACATTTTTTGAAGCTGGCGGAACATAAACAAGTCCATGCCTTGCTTCCTCTTCCACTTCAGCTACTTTAAGGTAGAAATAAACAGCTGGAAATCCCATTCAGATCCTCCTGTGTAAGTTTATGACTGTGCTACACAGTTCATCTCTTGTTGATTTTTCTATGAAGAAAATAACTAGTAAAGCAGGCTGCTTAGGTCAGGTCCTGAATGACTCTTCTTTTTTATCAAGAAATTATAGGATTTAAATTTGATTAGAGAAATTATTTACTCTTCTTTACTACCAGTTCTAGCAGCCTCATAACATTTTCACTCATCTTTAACTTGACACCACTGGTCTGATAAGATTTGCCATACTTAGAGAGCAGAGTGATGCTACAGGACAAAAAATGTGAGCTTTCTCTCTGGTGGAGGGCTATGAAAAAAACTCTTGAAAGTTAACAAAACATTTTTAAAGCCACCAGTGCTACCTGAAGAGTAGGGTGTCCTTGTAATATGGTAGATTCCTTTCAGAGTCCAATATGTGCAACATTTACAAGCTCATCAAGTACTTGTTAAATAATGTATTTGGTTCCTAATTACTCTGGCAGCTATATCACAGCTATTAAGTAGTCCAGCCCTGCTTTTCTTATGTGCATTGATATTTGTTTAGCAGATTTGCCAACTGGATGCTACATTTCCCTTGTTTTGTTTGCAGTGAGCATGAATTGGGAAGATCTTATGATCCTTTTGCAAACCATCATCTTCTCTGCATCCTGACCCATTTCTAGAGAGAGCAGAGAGGACTGAGCACCTTGCAGGGCCAGATTTGCACACAAGTGGAATAATTTAACATGAAAAATACTGTTGTAGTCAGCAAAATATTTCCCTCTAGGGTTAGTGAATGTAACAGGAAAGCAAAGGAAGTTAATGTTTGCCAGAGGGAAGTAAGAAGCTTCCCAGTATAGGGCTCAACTGAGCAATCAATCTTGAATAAGCAGCCCAGCACACACAGAGACAAACGTCCTCTTCCTTCTCCCCAGCAGGAATTTATTAGTTTGAGACACTTTCTACAGCTTTCTCTCTGCACTCTATTTTCATGGTTTAGAAGCGTTCCTGGAGGGTAGGCACTCCAAAAGTGTGATATGAGTAATTGCTGCATTGCTCGTTGAGAAAAGCAAGCTAGAAGCCACACACATCCCTTTTTATGACCCGAATGGCTGATGCAGAGTAGCGTATTTTCAACTGAAGAGGAATGTTGTATTTAGCTGCTTTTGAGGAGGGTGTCACCCATAGCTCTGAGTTTGGTATCTCCTCCAGGAATTTAGCCCAAGGATACTGCTGAATGTAATGATAGGTGTTTCACCTACAGCAGAGGAGGACCTGAACCAGCAGTGCTGGCTGAGCACAAATTTTAAGACTCATTGTCCCTCATCCCCCTGGATATCTCTTGTAGGCCATTCAGGAAATACCTTAATCTTCCAGGATAGCACAGCAGAGAGAGTTCATTTTTAATTGTTATCACTGTCTTCAGGATCCACTTGTGAACAAGGGATTACCTCTGTCTCTGCTGTGCTGGGATCGCAGCTGATGAGACTTGTATTCATCTCCCTTGGGCAGGTCTCTGGGGTGGGATCACCTTGTTTAACTTGGGATGTTTCCAGAGCGAAAATTTCCATCTGAAACAGTCACCTTTACCATCAATGGGGACGGATAGGCACAGGCAGGGTGTAATTCGTCTGGTTTGAGTTCTTTTGTTTAGATGTCTCAATCTAAAAGCACTTATTACAGTGGTGGCTATAATGGATGTCATGCTCTCCCCATGACTTCAGGCACCTGCATTTTGTTATAATAAGCCCCTTTTGTGGACTTGTGTCATATGTGGAAGGTGTCTGGGGGCAGGATGGTGTTTCTGCCCTGATACTGAACTGAACCATTGAGACAAGGGGGCACAAAATGTAATCAGTTCTAAGTAATGTTAAGTTTGATGGCTTTGTAATGGAAAATAACTGCGGTGCTTGAAGGTAGCTGACATAGTTTCAGGTCCATAGGACCTTAGTACAAACGGTGCAAGAAAAGCAGAACAGAAAAACAGGACCTGGGCATGGGGAGTATCTGGGCCTAGCAAATGTCCTGGAGGGGCACAACTAAACAAAAGGACAGGATGATTGCTATGTTTGTGGTGTTAATAAACCCATTAAGCTAGTGTAAACATCTACTGGGGAGTATCCCGGACTAGCAGATGTCCCGGATGGGAGCAGTTAAACTCACTGATTAGTAGAAGATTGCTATGACTGCAATGTTAATTAAGCTGGTGCTTCAAAGACTGCCTGAAGTAAACTACCCTTAAAGACCGCCATCACATGTATGTATGTGGGAAACTTTCTGGAAAATGGTGTAACATGCCCAGTGACTATATAAGGGTGGCCTGTATAGCAATACGGGGACACACGTTAGGAGGAGCTATCTCCCGTGTCTCCCGGCGCCGCAATAGAGAATACCTGCTTGACAGCTTGAAGCTCTGTTGGTGAGTTTCTTCTTGGGGTTTTCTCCGAATCACCATATTCCTTACCAAGACCACCGGTTCTGATATAAACCCAAAGATTCAAATATTAACATGCTGCTGCTATAGACTTGTGTCAATAATTAACATGCTATTTCTAACCCCTTGTTTCCAGTTTGTTTTATGAAGAGAGATTCCCAAAGCAGTAGCAAACTGACCAGAGGTTGGATCAGAGGCACTGATGACCTCCATTTGCTGGTGCCACCACTGAATCTTTAACACCCATTACAGAAGAGACCATGATATTGTTTCAAACAGCCTCTACTTAGTTTGAATTATGCTGTTATTTTTAAATTCTGATTGTGATGAATGCTCTCAGCCTGTCAAATCTTATTTTGTGGACTTGGTTTAAGATTTCGAAGAACGTTTTTCAGGAGGGGATTGCTTTTGATGGTATGCTTTTACACAATACTTGAACAATCCCTGTCTGAAAGCTGTGTTGTTAAGATATCATTTTATTTTTGGTGGAAGCAGGGAAATGCTGATAGATTTTCTGTAAGATGCATGAACAGAGGAGGAAAATTAAAGAGCGGGGTCTGAATGAATAATTATTTTGTGTGCTTACCAGAGGAAACTGATTATCAGACACTCCTGATCAGTTCATTTTCCCTACATCTGCTTTTTCACACGAATGAATATATTTCACTTTATTAAAATTTCATGGTCTAAGGGAGCTTCTAATCCTGTGAACCAATGATGCCAATAAGCTGCTAGTATGAACAGACCAGCCTGGTAGTGACGTACAAAAACTTCAAATGTGGAAGTAAAGCAGTAGGGAAAGACAGAGCAAACAGGAACAGGCAAAGAAAAGAAAGAAAGGTTAAGGGTAGACATATCCTTTGCCTCTTTCCCCTTTATATAGCTCATTGATTAGAGTTTTCTGGCTGTATCTCTGTCTTGAGCTGTTTCCGTGCTCTCTAAATCACTGTACATACATAAGATCAAGAAGAAATACTCTAGAATGTCACAATGATTTTTTAGACTGCCTTTGCAAAATTAACAACATCTACCCAAACTCTGGGCTCTGAAATTTGTAGTCAATGCCTGGAGGCCACAGAAAGCAGCAATACAACAATGTGTCATTAACCCAGATTTATGTAGAAGGTACAGGAGACACGCACCTTGAGCTGCTCAGTGCAATCTAGAATCAGTTGCTGTGGTTTGCTTGACTTGGAGAGGTGAAATGACTCTGTATGAACCTGCAGGATTGACTTGCCCTCTTACTTTCTTCCTGGCCTTACTTTCTATCTTGTCAGCTGTGAAAAAGTCCAGACAGTCTTTGCATGGACTATCTGCAATCTTTTGACCTTGCATTTGCCAGAAGCAGCCAGAAATCTTGCCCCAGGGATCATCTTTCACTCCTGCTTGGAAACTCCTGGGAGTGTGAGAGGTTTTTTGTGTAACTATTTAATGCTTGTGGCTGATTCACGATGTTACTGAATGTTAGTTAAACATAATTTCTATCATGACTTCAATTTTTTTATTACAGGGTGTGTTTTGGTTCAATCGTGTCATTATCAAGCATGGGAATGGGATTCAGAAAGAGCTTGTAGGCTGGCAGAATACCTTACCATGATGTACCTGATTGATAACTAGTGTGTGTGTGTTTCTGAGGCAGTTGCTGTGCTAAATGGGGAGAGACCATTCACAGGCAATAAAGAAACTGAAACCTGGATTTTCTCAACTTAGTTTTAGTATCCATTCAGAATACCCAAGTTGGAAGCAAACTTTACTACCTAGTAATTGTAAAAAAGTGGTGCTACTAAATAGTGTCTTGGATTCAAGTGGGCTATATTTTGGACTGTTCACTGCTCAGGAGACCTGGGCAGACACTTGCCTTTGAATGAGAGCTATGGAAGTCACTTGATTAGTCCTGTAACAATAGCTGTGGTGCAGCAGGGAATGCCTGTGTGTATACCCTATGCACTTATGGTATGAGTTCCTTGTGTGGTCAGTGACTCCGCAGCTCCACAGATGAGACAGTGGTTGATGTTCAAGCAACGGATCAACCAAAAACAAGGGGACAAACTTCACTTCTTGCCACCTTTCACTCAAAGCATTTAATTATTCTGTGTGGCTTTCCAGGTGTTGCCTATTGTGCCTAAACCAATTTTTAAGTGTCAGACCAATTTGTACATTTTGATATGGTGATAAAAACTCTGGACAGAGAATCTTGTAGTTCTCACTGCAAAACTGATCAAATTGTACATAGGTAATAGGCAATAGAAACTTATCTTGCAGATACAGAAAGGGTCGAAAAGAGCAGTTTTTTGTTATTCTGTACTGTTGCACTTTTACACTAAGACAGAAGATGTTCAGGTAGTTTAAGATAACAATAACTATGGATTTTGCATTTGCTGTAGTGATCATGTAGGAGCTGGATGTAGTAACTGCACTTTGGGGATTTTCATGTAATCCAGATGGAGATGCTCTTGCAAGGCTGCTTTCAACTCAAGCTCCCATCATCATGCAGGCAGGAAAGAGACACTGTTCAAAAGTTTTGATTCACCATGGGAGCATTAACTTTTGCAAAAATGTCAATAAATCAGTTTTTATCAAACACTCTTTTGATGCAACAGTTAGGTGATGGAAGGTAAGTGAGACTCATTCATGTCTGAACCCATAAAAACAATTTCTACTATACCAAATTACCTAATCAAGGACCCAGACATCCCATACAGAATTTAGGAAAATCTATCATGAGTTTGAGAGTAGCACTGGTTTGCTGTTGCAAATTGTCCTCCATCGTCTCAGAGTTCTTGTAATATTGTGTCCTCTTCTAGGAAATGCTTTCTGCATCAGTCTCAAAAGTAGAAACATTTTCTTCATGAGCTGTATACCAGTTGGGCAAGAGGGAATAACAGCAAGGACAAAAGTAGTGACCTTGAATCCTTCATACAAATAATTTAGATTCAATCTGTTTACAGAGGTTAGATACCAGTACGTTATTCAAATCCCATTAGACTGTAACATCAAGGGTGAGATGCTATTTAGATAGATCCTGCAAACACAAATCTCCATTTTATATTCTTAAAGCAGTTAACCTAACACATTTCACCTTACAGGGCAGAGTAAGAACTCTAAAGAAGAAGGAAGGAAATGTAATTTAAAGCAAATCCCAGTTTCTTGATTAATCTTTCAAGCAACATTGCTGTTTGCATAGTTACAAGTGTATTGCATAGTTACAGTTGTCAGGACTCATCTGAATTTCCAGGTTAAAATCACAATATTAAAACAAAAGGAAATTATTTTCACCATGCATTATGAAGGACAAAATGGCAATCCAAAGATTTAATTTGAGGGCTCCTTGTTGACTGGAATATTGACTCACTGTTATCATTACTATGGAATTAATCTAACAGAATTTAGACACATAAAATGTAGACTTCTGTGTAATTACCCTGGAGTCCCCCTGTGGCCATTTGAAATTCAGCCAGAGAATTTTCAAGACATTAATATGCATTTCAACTCATCCCAAAGACATTTGCAATCATGACTTTAAAATGTTTGTTTCTCTCCATGATCTGAAGGTAACACCTTGGCAGACTTATTCGTCTGTAGGCTGCAGAAGTGTAATGTTAATTTAGGTGGAGCCTAACACTACTCATTTGTGAAAGAGAAGTCATAGAAGTACTTGGGCATCTTGTCTGAATCTGTGAGTACTGAAATAACAGATTTGCTTGCTGTCCTGGTTCTGAAGAGAGGTTCACAACACCCAGAGATGCTCCCGGGAATGAGAGCAGGAACAAATCCCTGTCTCAGCCACATCTTATAAAACCTTGGTCTTATAAAACCTACCTTACCGTGTAGGACTATAGGAAAGGAAAACCTCTGAATCGTTGTTAACTGGTGGGAGCTAGGGACTAGCCTGGTCTTCTAGAACTGATGAGCTGTACCCATTTCTATTACAGACTCCTTTGCAGCAAGTCTCCTTTGCTTAATTGTAGATTCTACCAAAGTAAGTAACAAAATTACAATGTTAGAGCCACATATGGTCCTTACAACCAGTTACTCAAAATTTCCCTGCATCTCCACAATCACTGCTGCTGCCAAAACAAATGTAGTTTGCACTAAACTTGAAATCTATGACTTGAAATCCATCTTGCTCCAATATCTAGGGTCACTTAAAAAGAAATGGTTCAGCCAATGACCAGCCTGTTAATTTGCTGAAGAGATTACTGAATCTTGCCAAAATGCAAAAACAAGAAGAGCAGGGCTTTTCCATCACCACTAATAAGTGAAAGTGAAGAGACAAACTGTGTGTATGCGAAATTAAATCTCTGGGACCAAACAAGCTGGCTAGCTAGAAAGGGAGTCAAACAACCAGGAGACAGTGACACTGCAATCATAAAATATGCCTGGTTTTGGCTGCCAGTTTCTTAATAAATGCTCCCTTTGCTCTAGTGTTTTGCTCTTCACCTTCTGTCTATTCATTTTCTTACCCTGGAATAAAGCTTCCCACTTAATTTCTTCTTTTCAGCTCTGAATTCCATCTTTCTCAGGGTTATTTTGTGTTGTACTGTGCTATCTGTAGATGCCAAAGTCTCCAGTGAGCTGTTGTACAAATTTAGGAATGGCAACAACTTCCTCGTCCACATGTTTTCCCAGGAACCAGCACCAAAGGCACTTTGGTCCATGATGGATTTCTTAGGTCTTTCTGCACACAGATTACATCTCTTCTCACTGACAGCATAATTTATGATAAGATACTGGCTCTAACAGAATAAGAAGTTCCAAATGTTGTTAGCTTACATTAAAAACAGAGAAAAAACCACTATTAATGAAAAATCATGAGAAGTTTTCAGTTTAGGGTTGTTGGTCCAATATTTGCTCTTACTCCTTGAAGACCACCTCCAGAAAGAGCAAAAAGAGTCCTACAAGATAAATTTCACAAAGTCTGGCTTAAGATTGGCAAGCAGAGATCTGAGAAACTCTTTCAAAGCAGTCTGGTGTAGCAGACCTTCAGCCAACATGATTTCTGGGAAATCCTGAGATCG
>JBCJKH010075278.1:0-11048 GCA_039877255.1 Loriculus beryllinus | reverse complement strand
AAAGCTTCCAGGATGACTGCACATTGGTCAGACCTCATTTTCTGTGCATCAAACTAACACAGCAAGGGTTCTGTCACAAGATCCTATTTCTAAACTAAACATGCACAAATATGTTGAAGACTGGTCGCTGCTGAATGCTCATTGTTATAATTATTTTTAATTATAGAGCTTGTTATGGTGAAATGTTTATGAGGCTCCCAGGCTTCAGTCACTGTCAAAGGGAACAAGAGAGCTTACTCCCTTCATGCCACTGGAAAAACAGGCACAATATAAACCCATCAAGTGGAAACAGAGACTTAAGCATCAATGGTTTGCCAGGGTTTTGGTGACAGCATTCTCCTCCCCTCTCTTCATTGCGGTGCTAACAGCAGATAGACGCACAAGAAAAGGCAAAAGAAAAGAATCCCTCCAACAGAAGACAAAAATTAATAACTTCAGAAGAAGCATAATTCCTCAGCCATGAAGGGCAATTAAACTTATTTTACTAGTGAAAAAGGGAGATTTATTAAAGTTATGAGTGTTTTAAAAGTCATAAAAGCAATTTTTACATTCTCCCTTCACGGATGAGCTCTCACAAGTCACAAGTTTGTGAGCTCATTATCAGCTGCCATTCACAGAGCGACAGGCTGTTAAAGTGCTTTGTCAACTTTCTTGGTTTCCAAGCTTTTCACGATTAATTCAAGAGTGCTCTTTTTTTTTTTAACTTCCATCCAAGGAATTCAAACCCAATGACAGTTATGATTCAAACAAGACAAGTAATGCATTCATATGTCTATCTCCTCTTTTTATGCCAGCTCTGTAAAATGATCAGCCGAATAATTAGTAGATTTTCTGGGTTTCATTTCTTTCCCAAGTAGCTGTTGGAAAACAGATGAGAAAGTGTGTTACTTAGGCTCTGAACACAAGATGGAAGAAACAAAACTCAAAGCAATGAAATGAAGCAAATCCTGAAACATAGGAGTGATAAGCAAATAAGCAAGTTAAAGATCAGCATTTGAAAGACTAGAAGGTTTAACCCTAGTTTGTCTGTGATCATAATTGCCACTCTCTCAGCAGATCTGAATCACTTTGAATGTTTGCATCATGTCTGGGGTTTTCTTCATTATTTGAACTTCTTTCCTCTAGTCTGGATAACTTGACTTGCCACAGATTTACTTATTTTAGTGGCTTTGGCCTAAAATTGATTTGGATTTACAGTTAGAAATTGCCTTCTTTGGAGTGTTTATACATTTGCACATAAAATGGGAAAGAGGAATGAACCAGTGAGCCGGGAGAATTCTTGAGTTGTTTCTGGTTCCTGGGAGCCCACATAGAGTAGAAATGAATCTTATTTGTGACCTGTTGGCCACACTCATGATTCCTGCATCTACAAATGCTTCAGGAAGTGAATTATATTCCTATGATAACAGTGAGGGAAAGCTGTATGGCAAATTGCCATCTTTAAACTATCTCCTCACACCTAGCAATACAAAATAGTGAGATGAGATGCAGTCACTCCTCCCCTTTCTGCAGTGAACCACACAGAAAGCATCATCTCAGATTTAATTTCAGACACCTAAATTAATAGCACAAAATGGACACACCCCAGGAGATATTTCCAGAGGGTTAGCATACAAGCAGTTGCAAGGAGACTGCTAAAAAACTCTGCTTTGATTCAGGTACCTCCATAAGTGGCCACCTGTTAAAAGCCAGCTGCTTTAATTCCATGCATAAAACGTTGAAAATGTTGAAGCTTTCAGATGTTACTTATCAAGACAACAACATGGCAGGAAAATCACTACCTACAAAGTATCCTCTTGACCTTTTGTTCAGTCCAATGCACCTGCACTTTTTATGCATTATTTCAAATACACTGTACTGAAAGGTCAATTAGGTTTTTGCAATGGTAGTGGTATAGTTATCTACAGCTGCTTCTGAAGGCTGATTAAGCAGTAATTTTGCTGGACCATGAACCATCAGATTTCTTCTCTGAATATCCTCATTCAGGGACTGTGCACTGTACAAGTTCACAACCATGCATATGTATATTTTAGTAAGCAGCTCCCCTTTGGCCCCTCAGGTGTCAGTTATGAGCATCAGATTTGTTTTCTGGGACAATTATACTGTGCACTTGCGTCTTTCTTATTAAGCCAGAGGCCATGTCAACAAACCAACTTGAGGTATTTCCAGTGTTAATCTTCTTTGGCTTTAAACCCTAGCTCAGGAGGCAATTTTTGAAACAAGGTGAGTTAAAAAAAGTTAAAAGAAGCCATCAATTATATATTTTTACAACCTCTGCTTCAAGAATAAAATCACATCTAAGCCTCCTCACACCAATATCCTCTGCAAGTACCATGATCCAAAGAGGAAACGCATCTCAATATTCAGCTCTGTACATGGTTGCTCCAAAGCAATACATGGACCAACAGCACTTACAGCATCAAAGTCAGAATGGTTACACTAGCACCAACTGCATGTTAGCAGAACAAACTTGTGAAAAGAGTACATTCTTTTCCCATTTGTAATGGTCACATTTTTATCAAATGTCCCCTTCAGACACAAATTCAATAAGCCTTTGGTATTCCGTGTGGTATACCCAAATATAATATCGTTTATGTGATACACACTATTTTACTGTTTCCTAACATGACAGCTATCCAGTGTGAAATACTGTTAATGATCATCATAAAATACCGATCATTTTAGTACAGTTGTAGATCAAAATTTATTTTCTACCTGGGCTGCCATGAGGATATGATTAACTTTTATAAAATGGGCAGGATTTGGGAACCCATTTGATTGGTCAATATTAGCTCTAAGACACAGGTATAAATCTTTATGACTAAACAGGTCGAAATTCATTCGCCCCGTGCCCCTCCTTCATATCGCATTGCTGTAAAATGGAAAGAAAGAAAGTGCCAGTGAAAAAATTCTTTGCATTCATTCCCTGATTTATCTTCTCCCAGCAGAATACAAATATACTGTGGGCTTTAGGTCCACACTTGGTGCATGATGATATTTAAAGGTGTTTTACAGCAAGGGCTGGCTGTCTTTAGACAGTCCTGTGAAGGCTGCACAGCTTGGAGGGACTTGCAAGAGCCAGCATCCTGCAAAAGGTGTTTGCCCCTCTTGGCCAAAGCCTGAAGCCATCACTGCTCCTTTCCTGTGTCCAAGGCCAAGACTGAGCAGGCTGAAACCACCTGGTGCTACTTGGAGAGCCAAAATGAGGAGGAAAACATGGCATGGATTGAATAGAAATCCCTGATGTTACTGAGTGTCAGTCATTGCCTCTTCCATGGCCTGGGGCAATCTCCAGAGCAGCTTCTATTTAAATTAGAGGCACTTAATTTTGCACTTCTCCTTTTGTGCTTCTAACCTTCCTACCCAGTGCATAGACATCAAAGTTCATGGGAGTCGGGGTATTTCAGACCTATAGCGCTTTCATGCAAGTGCTGCTGCTCAGCCATCATCAACACCAGCATGGCTATGCAGGAAGGAAACTTGCTTTTTGATTTTCTACCTCAGTGCCCAGGCAGGTGTGGATGTTGAGCTGCTTGGTGCACTGTGATAGAGAAGTCCTGTGGACAGCTCAGCCCATCACCTGGGTGGTGAGGCCCCTGCCTGTGCCAGCCACTCCATTTTTCAGAGCTGTTTATGGAGCTGAGAAGTATTTAACTTCTATCCCTCCCTTTGTATAGGCATAGGGAATATCTCAATGTCTCAATGGAGCATTTTCATTCCTGCATAAAAAAAATTATCAGGAAACAAGAAGCCTTGCTACTAAGTGTGGACACCTCCAGAAGTTTAACCCTGCTGTTGAGCTGCTTTGCAGCTAGGAAAATATGCAACAGCTATCTAACTAGTGAAAGGACCATGGATGGGACAGCACTACAGGAATATGTCTCTGAGAAGCTAATGCCCACACCTGCAATGTTGTGCAGGCATTGACCACTGCTTCAGAGCACCAGGTACCTCAGAACCCCCATGGAGCTCATCTCCAAGAGATGGTGACAAGGGTACACAGGCTGTTTGACAGCCAGGACTTTTGTCACTCCTGTGTGCTACCTGCCTGGCAGTAAAAGTCTAATTGTCTTCAGACAGTTAATGATGTGTTTATGCACCAGAGTTTCTAATGCTCTATAAGTGATTCTTATCACCCCTTTAAGCATCTTCCTTCAGCCATTTTAAACTGCTGTTCCCAGTAGATCTATAAATGAATATCGTTCATCAGTGAACGTTAGTGAAGGAATCTGAACAGAATCTGTTGCTTCCTAATTAGGAATTAGGTACCTTTATTATGGAAACTCCTATGCAACATTAATTACAATGAGTGTTACCTTTGACTGTGCATATTAAAAAAATATTTATCCCTTGTAAATGCTAAAATACTGAACAAAAAAAGGAGTCTAAGAAAACAACAGAAAATATGCAGTGAAATATTTGGGTTTTGTTTCCTTAAAGCAGTCAGGATATGACTAGTGCAGGGCTTGGATTAAGATAATAGTAACCCTCTATTAGATGGTAAATAGCTTTCCTTGCCCAAAGGAAACCTAAAGAGATTTCTCCACTGTAAACAATGAATTGAAAAGAAAGTTTAATCAAAGCTGGAAAAAGCATGCATACAAAACTTATTAAGCAAAGAGGACTCATTTCTCATCTGAGTGGTCAGGTATTTATCCTGTCTGTGAAGTAAATATCCTCTGCAGCAGATTTTAGTAACTTCCTGACCTGGTGGCCAAAAGCATGGTTAAGCAGGAAAAAACTTACTCATCACTTCCCAGACACTCATTGCTTCTTTTTTAGGTAAGAAATGAGCCATCTGCAATTTTAACAGGAGGTGTTGCTGGCACCCTTGCATAGATTTTTTGACTTCAGAAGGTACTTCTCTGCCTCAGACTGTTCATTCCAAGGGAGAAAGCACTCTTCTGTGTCCGGAGCAGCATCAAGCATGCACAGAACTTTGATACATCCAGGATTTTTCAGAGTGATTTAGTTTGGTTTGATTTGATTGCTGTTAAATGAAAACAAACAGATAAATAGCTGTTCTCAAATGAAAGCTCTTTGCCTTACTAACATCTCAGGAACAGGAAAGCCTCTTCTTTCTGAGCAGTACAGGGCTGGTCACATTTAGTTTTTCAGATACAAGCAGTCCCCGTAACTGGGACTCATGCAATGACACTAATAAGAATTACTTTATCTCTAGTACTATTTCCGAATGACATCTCTTCTCCATTAACAGCGATGGCTGAGTGCATGCTGTGCAGACCTTTAAATGTTCTTGTTTGACTTGTGCCCTCCACATGCAAGGTTGATTCACAGTCTTTAGTGCCTTCCCATGGCCATCTGTTCTCCTGGCCAGCTGCCTGGGGACAACCTGCTCCTATTCTCGCCCTTGGACATATGGTATCAGTGTTGAGCTAGGGCAGCCTCTGACGCAGAGCGAGATGAAGTGAGGGCAGGGAACTGCAAAATTCAGGGAGATTCTCCTCTTCATTTCCATCCTTTCTCAGTCTCTGCTCTATCAGAGAACAGGGGAAAGCCAGGCTAAAAAAATATTGATAGGAAGCCTAAGAGTCCCTGGGGTCCCTGCTTGCTCATGTTGCTCGCAGAGGACCCACAGCCAGGCAGGGGGAACCCAAGGTAGGAGACCCCTTTGGAGTAGTTTATCCTGAGCTCCCTTGATAATTATTAATTATCAGCCATCTGGCTTGCTTCAGGCTGTGTTCAAATGAACACACCCAGCTCCAGAGAGAGCTGGGGAAGGCTAGTTCTCATTACATAACCTGCCTGAAGACATGTACACATGGGTGGGTAGAACCCCAGTTTCCTATAGGCTTCCCACAGCACGCTGCGAGCAAAGACATTCTTGGGGGGAGCACAGCTCAGGAGTACCCACCCCACCTCTTAAGGCTGGATTTGCATTTTACACAGACAGATGCATGTCGTTTTAAGGTCTGGATACCACAGCATCAAAAACACTGCCACAGTTCTCCTGGGTACAACTTATGGAAAGCTGATGTCCTCCCCAAATCCTTTAACAACAATTGCTAAAAAACATCTTCCTTAGAATTTTATTTGCATACAGGCTATCAGAAGCAGGTTGGTCTTACTACACAATACACAGACAGCAATAAGCTCCAGGCTTTCATGCTTAGGGATGATTAGAGAAATAAGAGTTCTTTGAAGGGAGAAGATATCCCCAGGAGCGTAGGAGGCAGCAGGTCCAAACCTATGGGGAGTTAAGTCAGTACTTCTTCCAGAAGATAGTCAATTTGCCATGATTACACATGTATAATTAAAAATTTTTTATGCAGTTCTGTTCCTTCAGTCGTGCCTTCCTCTAATGGTTTAGAAGGATTTATTTACAAAGGCTTGTGATATTAATTTTATTTCAACACTTTATTACAGACAACAAAAGCTGAGAAAATACTTTGAAGCATTGCTCCCTCTTATTATGTTCTTAAGCTACCCTTGACTAGAAAGTGAAGTACTAGCTATTTTACCAAACAGTGAAATTAAATTCTTGCTTCATGATTCAGTACAGATTTGGAAGGTTCCTATACCCAAACCATGCTTTATAGCTGCAGAGCTGGAAAAAATGGCCTGAAATGAAGTGCCTATAGAGTAGATTTAGGAATGAATTAATAGGTTGAACAGGCCCAAACTGTTAAAGCCAGATGATATTAACTCAAGTGTTCAAATAGTACGCAAATATTAAATTGAGGAATCACTAAGTATTGTTTAACTGAGCTTTCTTGTATGAGCAATGCAGGGCCCTAAATACCGTCAGTGGCAAATATATTACTACTCTTTAAAAAAGCATTAGGAGTGGTGTAAGGATCCAGAGGTTAGTGATTCTGTCTTTACCAGAAAAAATGTTGTAAGATACAATGAAAAAAAGGATTAGAAAATACTGATATGAAAAACTGATACATTTTGAAGAATTAATGGGATTTTTATAAAAGAAGAAATTATGTCTTAGAAACCTCTTAGGATTGTTTGCAATGAGACAATGAGCATGAAGATAAATAGGGTTTTGCAAGTGCAAAGAAGGATGATGGAGTTTCAAAAAACTTACATGTCTCATCAAAGACTGTTAAAGAAACTAAGTCCTCATGGGATAAGAAAGAAAGTCCTACTCCAGATTAATTACTGAAAGCAATTAACTATTGCTTAATTAATTAAGCAGTAGGGTAGGAATGAACAGCTTGCTTTCACACTAGAGAGTGAGAAAAAGTTAGATCCTACTTAAGGATATCTTCTAAGGTCTGTGGTGTTTGTGTTTTCAAAAATGACTCAATAGAAGGGGAAGATACTTAACCAAATCAGTGCCTGACTGATGAGCTATGGAAGAGTCTTGTGACATTTTGCAACTTCAAGATAAAAAGACACATTTCATTTATTTCTTAATGACACAAACCCCTTTTCCATCTCTCACCAGCAGGTATGTTGTGTGCAAACCCTAGATATGCCATATCCTATCTATCACTGGTACAAGGGAGGTCTGATGGCTGTGGTGGCTTTATTGAACAAGTCCTACATGGCACATGGTTGCTTCTGACACTATATGAGATATTTCTTTGGAAAACCCTGTTCTTCAACAACAGACTTCTGGCCGGTATGTAATGTGTATGCACACGGCACAGTGTGGTTTCCTTAAATGCCCCATGACAGAGAGATGACAGAGGCAGTGGGAAGGAGAAGGAAAACATTTGGGCTAATGACTGATATGCCCACATACCCAAATGCAGCCATAGGAACATGAGCTTTGTCCACATGCAAGAACCCAGAACAGACAATGCAAACACCCTTCAAAGGCTATTTGCTAAACTTTAATTTTATCTAGCTGTGTTCACTTAGCTTCACGTATAAATACAAAATGACAGAGACAGGCAACACATCACTAGTAAAGTAAGTCAAACTAGATGGAAAAAGTAAAGCAATGTCACTGCAGTGAAAAGGAAGTCCAGTAAACCAAGATAGCAGTGATATGAATATATTGGAAAGAATATTTATTAAAGTTGATACTGTAAATCCTTTTAAATCTATCCCAGCTCTTGGCAAAATGGAAACCTGCCCTTTCTGTGGCTCACTGTCCTTGTGCTGCACATAAATCCAGGCAAAAAACTGGTGTTGGATTTTTCTTGGCCTTTCTGGTTTTATGCCTTTTCTTTTAAACAAAACAGAAGTGTCTTTCCCATGCTTAATCTGCAAGCAGTCAACGTTCAGATTATGAGCTGAAAATCGGACCATTTGACAACATACACCATACAAAGCCCAAACAGAGGAGCTTTCATCCCACATGAGGGGAAGGAGAAGGCTTCTTCAGTACAGTTCTTCACCACCTCGTGTTCAGTCAATTTTCCCTCAATGCTGAACCAGTTCCTTTTACTTTATTTCATATTCTTTCCCTTATGTAGGTTGAATCAGTTCCATCCAGTATTTATGGTAGCCCTTATTTCATATTGATAATTTTTATCTCTCAGTATTCAGCGGCAGCAGAATTCTCTATTGAAGTTCAATGTGAAATCTAACCAGAGCAGCACCCTTATAATAATTATTTTATGAATTAATTACAGGTAAGTGGCTGTGCACAAGGGTAGTTGTAATTAGCTGTATCATATAGTGAACTGCTACAAACTGTCATGCACTTGGGCTTATATACTTTTCCCCTGTCCTTTGAGAATAAGCCCATTGAAGCTAACAGAACTCCTTGCACCAGAATTTGGCTCAAAGTCTATGTTGATTGAATGTAATATTTCTGTCTTAGACTTGTGGGTTTTCCCTCTGCAGATCATATTAACAGCTTTTTCTTCTTGTCTATATTCTAATTCAGTTGCTATGTGATGAAAGTTTCAAGGTCAGGCCTTTATTCCAATATGCCTTCTTTGTGAAAAAAATCTCACAAAAATGAATCAGGAAGGAGTGTGGAAGCATTGCTCTAATATTGCTTGCTGTTTGGGGCCTGATTAGTTATGTGGTATCTCATGTCTGCAGCTCCACTCCATCTTCTGAATCTTTCTAAGGAGGATATTAAGATTAGAGTCAAACAGTCAGGAAATAAGACAGACCATAAACTTAGGGTTTACATACATCTCTGCTTGCACACGCTTAATTTCAGTTTCATGTCTCAGAAACCTTTATGGCTTACCAAAGTCAAGTGCAGAACTAGGTGTCATTCTTGGCTCTCAGGAGGGAGAGATTATCTCCCCATGTATCAGTAAGGCCAATGTTTGAGCCTGACCAGAATTTCCTCTACAAGAGCTTCTTCATCAGCAGCTGACCCAAAGGTGTCTCCAGCCCGGCTTGGGGCTCACACTAAGCCTGGAAATGGTTTGCAACTATTTCTCATTGCCACGGGTGCTCACCACCCTGGATCATCCCTCTTTGCACCCTACATCTCTTGCTCTTTAGCTGGTGTTCTCCTGGGCAGGGCTCCAGAGACACAGGAGCATTTAGGCACTTAATTCCAGTGTGGAGCAGGGAGACAGGTGCCACTGAATATCTGTATTGAAAGAAACTATCCTTCCCCCAGGAGGCTTGGCTGTGAACATCTGTGGGAAAAATATCTGACATTCAACACAGACTTTGGAAGAACCTGCAAAAGCAATTCAGGGTTTAATAAGGCACTCATAGGTATTCAGAAACTATCAATACCTTGTGCAACAAGTAGAGTGTGTGTAGGGGTGCTGAAAAATTTCTGATCAGATATTTCTGACCATCACAACACTTGGGAGATGGGCAAGATCATAGCTCAGCCCTGATCTGAGGGCTTAAGGGTACTTTTGCTATCCCTGTCTCTCATGGGGATGTCTGCTCACATTCTGTGTAGCCCCCTAAGATCAGCTCCAGAAGGAAAACTATTTTTTTAAATCGGAGAAAATGGACTGAGTGGGAAGAAGAAAAGATCAAAGACTAATTAACTTAGTTCTTAGGAACTGAACCTGAGCTCAAGCAAGAAATAAACTAGGAAAATAGAGATCTCAGGCTGCAGAATTCAGATCTGAAGAGCTGAAGTATTCTGCACAATCTGCAGTGAGACCAAGAGGTCTTTTAGCATTTCTATAACAAAGGTGAGACAGTGAAAATAGAAAAATACTTTTCTACAAAACTGGTTGCAAAACAGTCAAGAAAAGCTAAAGAAATACTGAGTGTTGTCTCAAATGGTGCACTTTTTTTCAAATGTCAAAATCAATATAAATTAGCAGGAATAGAAGTCATTGCCCCGAAAAGTAATTTTGAGAACATTCTGGCTACAGTGCTTGAAGGCATTGCATTTTAATTGCTCTTCAGCCCTTATTCAAGAAGCTCTAAGTGTTTAAAACACCAGTGGAAGTTAGGAGAGCTGCAGCTTCTAAACAACTCAAAAAAATTCAGTCTTTCAGTTTTTCCATCTTCTGACCATCAGAAGACATTCTAATAAAATTTCCGGACGTCCACAAGTTAAGTAGCTAGTGACCATTTCTTTACAGGGCAAAACCAGTTTGTTAGGCTGTGGTTCTCCCCATATTCCCTGAGCAGAGCTAAATAATAGAACCTGGATTAGTAAAATGAATGGCAAAGAGTTAGAGGAGTTAGAGCAAAGGCTGAAACCTCGCCTTCCTGCAGCATTTCTCAAACTTTCATTGACTTCTATGGGGGCAGAACATCTGCTTTGGAGACTATGAGTTCAGTTTTATAAGAGGATTAACACAACTGCTCTAAAGGAGACTCATCAGCCTTGCTTCTCAGGCCTCTGAATTTAAACAAGTTGGAAGTTTAGGTCTTCTGAAAATCAGGCAATGAGGCTGAAATTCCTCTGTAGTGTAGACATCCATATACAAGCTGATAGAGGCCACAAAGGATAGAGAACAGCTAAGCAGCTTGAGGTAGGGATTGTGAACAGTGGGGATAAATCATGCCCCCAAAAGTGCCCATGGTCTCACTAGTGACAATGAAGAGTGATTGGCTTGGTTCATAAGCTTGGTGAGATGAATCACAGCCCTATTTAGACAGAAAACAGTACAAAGCATAAAAAAAAAAAAAAAGCTCTGAGACTTCACTGTTTTAAACATCAATGAATACACAAA
>JBCJKH010075277.1:8153-18433 GCA_039877255.1 Loriculus beryllinus | reverse complement strand
TATCTAGAACCATCCAAAATATATAACAAATCTATTACCTTTGCTTTCTAAACTATTTCTACCCTGCACTGGATTTTTCAATTTCTTTATACATATATATGTGCAATTTTGTAGATATGATTTTGTTCCCTTTCATCAACTATATCATGTAGCCCTGTTTAATCTTTTTCCCACTGAAAGGGCTAAGCTTGTTGCTCTTACCTAAAATCACAGTGCACAGTGTTTACAAGAGCTTCTTTCTACTATGAAACTAAGGCTGAGAAAATTACTTCTACTCAATACTTCTGTTCTAAAAAGGATAATGATTTCATCTGGCTAGAGCTGTCTGTACCTACTTAGTTTATTGCAGGGAAGAAATTGCCTGTTCACTCATGATAAGATAATTTGTCACCTTGGAAATTAAATTATCCATCCCAGTTTACCTTGAGGAGGAATACTATATAATATGTATTTGTTCCATTACACCTTTAAATCAGAAGTACGCTTTACTCTACAAAAACATTCCATGTAATCAGAGACATTAAGACAAGTTAAAATAGTCCCTGACTGCAACTTAATTAGGCTCCAAAGTTGTCAATTGTGAAAGATTTGAATCCAGTGGTACTAAAAGGATATTAAATAAATAATTTCTTTTAAAGACTAAAACTATGCCTGAAATACATTTTGAAGTTGTCTTTTACTTGGGCTTTTTTAAATGCTGTCAGGGAAATTCGCCACAGAAAGCCATGTAAAGTACAAGCCCTCACTTTCCAAACCAGAATAGCATCTCTAGGTATCATTACAAGACGGAACAATAGGCAGGATCAAGCCTCATTTTCCACCTAATTTTTTAAATTATATAAAGAATTAAGATAGGTATGTGGCTAATTTTTTTTCCCTGTTTCTGACAGATTGTACATAAATATGGTCTGTTTTCCAGAGACACCGGTTTGTAAAATTACCATTTCTTTACAACTTTTAAATGCCAAACTGAGGGAAATTTTAAAATTTAAAACATGTTTTCACAAAATGACAGTAATTGAGAGCAACCATGGTTCTAGGCAAAGGAGAACACATCACAAACCATGGATAGGGCGCTGCAGGCCACAGGTCTCAAGGCACTGTTTGACACTGAAGCCAGCTTCTGAATTCTCCATAAAGCTCATCATTGAACCACATCATCCAAGCCATTCATTAGCTTCTTAGATAAAGGTGGTTTTTAAGAAATAAAAGCTAAGAATTTTTTTCCATAGCATACTTTCTCAAGCCTTGAAGTGGTGATGATAAAGGATTATCAAACAAGGTTTTGTGCTGGTGGCTCTTACATGGACTCTGAGCATGACCTTGAATGAATTGCTTAATCTCCCTGTTCCTGTTTCTCTTGTGAAACAAGGAAGGTAATTCTTATGTACAGTGGGGAAATGTTTGAGGGATCAACGAGATGTTTATTGGATAATTTAGATGTGAAATACGTGAAATCATCCACTTTATTTAAAGCTTAAGTGCATATATTTTTAATTGACTTCTAGAGATAGGAGCTACCAATGAAACATTTTTTGCTCCCCCAAAATACTAATTTGACAAAACATAGCCTGTTAAGGGAAACAGAGGGTTTGATAAAGATTTAATAAGGAATACTGCTCAAGTTCCTGAGGAGATTTTCTTCATCCATCTGAGTACAACTGGGAAGTGCAAGTGGGTTTTACTACAGATGTGGATACTTCCCCCAAATCCCAGCTAATAAGAAGTATATAACAGCTTAGCATAGAATCATTGAATCATAGAATAGTTACTGTTGGAAAGTACCTTAAGATCATCTGGCTCCAACCCCCCTACCATAAGCAGGGACACCGCACACTAAACCATGGCACCCAAGGCTTCGTCCAACAGCTTAACATATTTAACATAGCACTAACAATTATGACCTTCCCCGACCTTTATTGTAATCTTGCTATCTCAGTCTCACTCACAAATCAAGAACTGCTATATAATGTATACTTTACAAGGGTATTTTTCTTTTAGTCTTACCATCCTAGTGTATGCTACATTAGAAAGAGTTGGAAAACAAAAAGTTCAGAGGTGGAAAACAAGAAAAACAGGTGAATGGAAGGCTGGAAAAGGGATTTTATGTAACACAGAAAGAAAATTCTCCACCATTTCTAAGTCTGCTTATTAGTAAATTAATTATATTATTTATTAAGTAGAGAAGCACTTACTGGAGGAAAATTCTGCATGTGAATAAAACATGCTTAGATATTAGTAACTAAATGGGCAAAGCATCTCCATTAAGCTTCAAATGAGCACTTAAGCAAGCAGGATCCAAGCAACGGAATTACAAGAAATCTGAATGATACCACCATTTAATGAAGTCATTTACCTTTGAATAGTGTAGTGCGCACTCGCAGTAAGCAAGGAGAGCACATTATGTGATCTAAAAGCAGGAACAAAATTAGTAAAATCATCTTCTGATTTAGAGGCTGTTAGCTCGATTTATTTATTACTTACCGTCTATTGCAATATTCTTGAGCAATAGTATTTGCTCCAGGAGTGGAGCAGAAACCAGTTTTCACTGGTTCACTAGGAAAGGTGAATAACACAGCCTAACAAAGGGAAGCTACAACAGATTTCTGGTTTTGTTTTTTGTTGTTGGTTTTTTTTTTTGTTGGTTTTGTTGTTTGGTTATTTGGTCGGGTTTGGGGGTTTTGTTTGGTTTTGTTTTCTGGTTTTGATGTACACTAGTGCAGTTGTTTTGGGGGTATCTTCTTAAAGAATGTGGTCTCTATAGATAATGTTAATGAACCTTTTGCTCAGCTTTGGTTTTTATTTTTCAGTCGGGACATGCTCTTTCTCTTGTCTTCTCTGCTAATCCCCAACAATTATTGGCATATCTGTTCCAAAACCACAACCCATGGACTTAAAATTCTCATAACAAACAAAGAGAAAAAAACCCTAGTAAAAAAATTAGACTTATTGTAGGGCTTATTTTTTTTTATTTATTATTTCCCAAGAAAAATGCACAGACATGATACAGCTGAGTTTTAACCTCAAGCAGTGGCTGTAGCTGTCTGTACTGCTCAGATGCAATAGTTTGAAGATCATTATTTTTTTGTTCTGAAGCCACCCTGCTGTTCTCACCAAACGAAAAGCAGGTCAGAACCAAGCTATTTAATTAGCTGGGAAGGCAGGTGATGCTTAAGCATGCTGCTAATCATTTTCTAACTATTTATAATTTTCCATCAGGGCTAGGTTGAGAATAGGATTTCCAAGCAACATGCAAAAAATGATAATTCATGACAAAGTGGTGTGAGGAGTAGCATTACAGTTAGCTTTAGTAAAAGGAAATGGTAAAAAATAATAGGCTATAAAAATATTAAGAAGAAAAATTCATCCTTTTTTATGCCTGAACAGTACTTAAAACTGCACATGAATTAATTGAACAGTAACAAAGTAAAACAATAGATGACTGCTGTTTAAAGAAAAAAAAATCCACTAATGAGATCTCAAATTATGGAAGCAGCTCACCAGCGTGTGCAATTTCTATTTTCCCACGTGGTGCAGAGCTTGAACCAGGGGTTTGTCTTACAGATTCCATCAGAACTCCACATGTGTACATACTACATGCTACTAAGTTTTACATGATTGCTAACAGAATAAAATTTGTATTGTTCACATTACTTTTAACTTCCTATAATAACATCAGATATAAATGCCTCTCTTTCCTGCAGTTTTTTTCTTGCAATAGCCCTCCCTTGAAATTAAACACAAGCTGTTATACTCAGTAATGTAATTTTTAATTTAACTTTACTGCTCTTGAGTTCAAGTATTTCTAACCTTAAGAACGGTTCAGTGTCCTGTTTGGAGCAAACTAGGGTAAGAACGTAACATCATTGGGGGAGTTTTAGGAGGAAACACAGTATGATTTCAGACTCACCAGAGATCAGGTTTTGTTAGGTGCAGTAACTTCACAGACTTCAACAATTTGGCTCTCAGAGTAACAAAGCTTTTGATTTCAAATATAGCAACCACTACCAAGTACACCTAAAAACTTCAGAGCAGCTGCCTCTTGTGAAAGTAAGCAGCAGTGATTGCCAGGTTTCAGGTAACACATAAGGAAAACCAGTCTCTGTGGTGATGAAGGGAACTCTCTCATAAAGTATTTTTCAGTAAGGAGAGCTGTGCTTAATTAAGACAAAAAATTAGTATTAGTGATGCATTATGTGATGTGCTAAAACAAAGCCTTTTTTCATTGTTGTTAATGAAATTCAGCTGGATAGCTATACTGTTAATGAAATTTTCACCACTTATCTGCCAGGTTAACATTTTTCTTAATAGGTGGCTCAGTACCTAGTGCTATTAAGGCAAGTATGCAGAACCTTAATTTAAAGGACTAATTAGTCCCAAATCAGTGACTATTACATTCTAGGAACAGGGACTCAGTCCATAATGGCCTTGTCTATAAGGCTCGAGAAAGGATGTATCTGCTTGCTTGTGGAAACAAGACCAAAGCCGGATTTTGCCTACTTAGAGAGCTGTTTTCTTCCACTGTGGTCATAAGACCCCTGAAATAAAGCAGGGAATTTGAAAAAAGAGATTTTGATTGAAAAGCTAGTCCTCTTGGACAGAGCCTTCATGAAGATTAAGGGGTAAATCAGGCATCACTTCTAATCTTGTAAGTGAATAAAGTAATCAGAAGGATACTAAAGGAATGTCTAGGTTATCAAATTTAGTAGTTTTGATATTCTGATTATTTATTTAATCCATTGAACTACACTGTTATTTTGACTCCTCCATGAAATCCCTTTTTTAGAGAAGATACATTGTTCTACAAATTTCTGCATAAGATTATATTCTGCAACAGGAGATATTAAATAGCTGTGAAAAACACAGGAATTCCAGTCTGAGGTGGTTCAAACATTGCAAATTCACTCATACATACATAAAGCTATAGAAATATAACTTCACTAAGACAACTTTCATAGGAACCTAAGTATAAATGTTACTGTATTTTTATAAACATGTTGCATGTAACTTTTGCCTTCAAATCTCTTAATTGTTGGCAAAGTTATCCCAAGTCATAAAAACAGAATCCATAGATTTAGTTAGAGAAAACCTAAAATAAAATCTATTTTGTTAAAGTGGGGAGTATTAGGTGGCACGTGGTGGTGTGTTATTGGTTTTATGATGAATTTGGATGGCACATATTTTTGTTGGTATCTCTGCTGGAAGTCTGGGACCTTTGAAGCTGCAAAGACATTTATAATGGAAAACCAGAATTATCACACAGTCTTTTTTCCTTTCAGGGCACTGTGGCAAGCATCAAAGCATCACAACACAAGGAGATAATAAGGAACAGTGCACCTGTTAATTTAGGCCACATTCTAGCAGGTTTCTTTACAATTCTGCCAATTGACCTTAAAGTTTTTTCATGTTTTTGATAGTCATCACAACCATTTTTGGGGTACACAGTCTTGTTACATCCCTATTTGTGTCTACTTCAACTAGATTAGAAATACGGTTAAGTTCTAGGCTATATATAAATACAAAAAAATCCCATCTTGTGTTGGCTCCAGGCCTGCAAAGTAATATTTCTGAGCATTCCAGAGTAGTTCGAGCAACAGAGCAGCTATTTTCTAACTTACCCCCTTGAAACTAAACATTAAAGCTGTTCTTCGGAAATATCAGAGGTCCTTCTGGCCACTTGCCTCCAACAGTCAGTCTCTGATTCTTCAGAGGAAAATTCAAGAACCCTCACAATGCACAGGTAAAAGGTATGCTGTCCATAAAAAAAACAACATTTCTAGCTAGTATCATTGTGTTTTGCCTTGAAGCAAGAAAATGCATATCATTTCTAGATACCTTATTACTTTAAAACCCTAGTAAGCCTGGCTATTGTTACAATATATACAAACATTCATTTCCTTTTTTAATCCGACTGAGCTCTTGACTCCAATAATATATTGTGGCAATGACTTTTGTCAGCTTATTGTTGGCTGAAAAAATAATTCCTTCTGTCGACTTTAGATTTGCTGTCTTCCAATTTCTCTGAATACTGCCTTCCTCCAATATTATGTCAGTAGCTAAGCAGAAAGCCTGCACTAGCTTCTCTATAAATTCATTTCCATGCACCATCTTTTTACACAGTTATTTTTCATGTCCCATCTTGTTCATCTCTATCCTGAAGTAAACTGCTCCTGTCTTTTCAATCTTACTTCATAGGGTATTTTTTCCACTTCTCTAAGCATTCTTATTGCTAATCTTTGAACCTCTTCTTTTTTCCCCACAGTCCTTTTTGATATAAAATAAACAGAGCTGAAAGCTATGTTCCAGAGGCAGCCTACTTTACAAATAATGTAATAATACCATCAATATCAATTTATTAAAAAATCCTAACCCTAGATTTCTTTTCTTTGTTAACCTTCACTGCTGACTGATGAGAAGGGTTTGCTGTTGTTTGCATTTCTGATCTATGGTACATTTGAGCCCAGACGTAGTGTAACAACATTTCTGGAATATATTTCCTAATACATGCTGAATATACTGAAGATGGTGGATGCATTTTTTTTCCATTCATACTTTACAGCCTATGAGCAACTGCACGCCCTGAACATGGAACCAGTGTTTTCCATTCACTCTTGGAAGTCTGCGATGCCTCAGGCACTTTTCAAGCAACATCCTTTCATTTCACATAGACAGAGCCAATTGATCTCCTGGAATAAAACCAGGTCCTCAGAGAGCACCCAAGCCCCTCTTTTGACAACAGGCAGTAAAATTTACTGGTATTGTCTATTTCCATGTGGCAACTCACAAGTGTTGTCATTTTGTATGGTAGCAGTTCAGCCTGAATGCCACAAATGCAATGGAAATTGTGCCTGGAGCAGGACCTCTAACCAGAGAGTTGTCATTAGATCCGTAGGAGATCCTCCACTCATTGCTGTGTTCATGAGTTCAGTTTATTCTTCGTAAACCAACCATGTCATGCTGTTTTCCAGATTACGGAAGTCAGTTTTATGTTAAGGTACTCTGCCCTAACAGCAGAAAGAGACTTCTGTGCCTTTTCTGGGAACAATTTGTTACTGAGAACAAACATCTTATCTGTGGGATGAAGTAAAATATATATTCCCGACCACTAGAACTAAAAATGCTCAAGTCCTGCTACATGTCAGTGGGAAAATGCTTTAAAATAGACTTAAACATTTAATCGAAGGGGTTTACAAAACAAAGCACACACTAGTAGAGTGTAAACTCTACATTGTTTAATGTAATTCTTTATACTGAATTGCAGATTTCTTCGGAGCAATTCTGTGCAGAGCTTGGTGCCCGTCTACTGCATGTTAGGGCCATACACAGGAATGGGGGGTACAGGTGACTAAAGAAGATCGCTTCGTGGAAGCAGATTATTTATCCTCTGAATTTCTACCTCTGATGTGTGAAGGAAAAAGACAACCCTGTGTAGGCTGACTTGTTAGAGCTGAAACAGGAGTAAAAAGAGTCTGTGACCAAGTAAGAATTACTATGAGTAATACCTTTATCATTAGAGATGGGAAAATGTTATTGTAAAATTGAAACTATTGTATTGTTAGGTGGGTGAAAGTGTCTGTATTTCTCTTTTATACAAAAAGGTGAGACAAAGAGAGGCAACAACTGTTTTCCTCCAACATTCTTTGGAAACTTTTTCACATGCAGAGATAAAAGCGTACGTCTAAATCATTTTTGAAGTCCTTGTTTCTCTCCCATTTAAAGTCTGACAGGTCCAAGTCCCTCCAAGGACAGCTTTACCACTCTTCTAAAGAGAGGAATAGGACAGGAGAGCCACATTTGACCCAGGTTGGTCCCCTGAATCATCCAAGTAACCCAGCAGACATTCTGAGATTGCTACTCTCCTTTTATCCAGGTGACGGGCAGCACAGTCCGGGCATGGAAGTTCGGTAGTCCATGAATCATTTCATCTGCCTATGACAGCTTTGTCTATACGCAGCTCCTAAGGAGATGATTCCTATCCTAACATTATCCTAAACACAACGTAACTAACTTGAAAACACAGAACATAATTGCAGCCTATCAGGGATTTTTGAATGAAAATCAGAGATCTAAATTATAATCTACATGTCAGCTTTGCATTAGGATGTTAACGTTGCCCAAGTGCTTCACACTGGGTTCTGCCAATAGCTGTAGCAATGTTAGAGCTTTTCTGTAGCATTCAAGTATTTCAAACAATTTAAAAATAAGCTGAATGAATTAATCTCCACTTCTGGTTCATCTATGGCCAACAGTACAATTCTTTGTTAAGAAGAGTTTTTGCTTCCTAGTAAAAATTATATAGAGCTGTTGGCTTGCAGGGATTTGGGGGAGCTTGGTAAGATTGTCAATGACACAGGGATCGTATTTTACCACACCTCACATCGTGGCAACTCTCTGGCTTTGTGACTGGAAAAAAGCTTAAATTGGGCTGTACTTTATATCTGTAACTGCTATCTACTTTTCCTTTTTTCCTTCCAGAAACAGAAAGGCTGTAATATAATAATTGCTATTTTTCCTGATAGCCAATTTTTACATAAAAAAATCTAGAGAAAACAAAATTTTTCATCTCTTTTTTCCTACTGGAAATTACTAAGTAATTTTTACCAAGTATGTCTGAGATCTTGCTGAATATCTATGGCACTCCGGCTTGCTTGTCAGAGGTTTGATACAGCTTCCATGCACCAGAATGGAAGTCCCACCTATCACAGTGAATATACTTCTTTCATAAGCAATTTTTGTATACTCCTCACATGAAGTCACAAAAGAGCATCAAGCTCTGCCTTCCAAGTCAAGCAGCCACTCATTAAAGTCACTTGTCAACACAGGGCTTCTGGCAGAAATTTTGCCCTCTCCTTCCTGGTTATTTCACTTCAGTTGAGCATTTTCCCCACTTGTCTTTTACTTTTTCTTATTCCTGAGGAGGTAGCTTATTGTCACCAATTCTTTCCACTGTAAAGCACTTAAAAAGAGAGAGACTGATGTTGAGATGTTGCTAAATCTGTAAAAGCTGCAGTATGGTGCTTAATAGCAGTAGAAATTAAGTGCTATCTGATGCTCAAACCAAAGTACTGTCAAGCTAAATTATAGGAAACCTTATGAAAAAGAGGCACTTTGGGTACTTTTGCATACTTTTGTATTTCGTGCAGCTGACATTTTACATCTTTTTTTTAACAAATCCAGAAAAAACTTCAGGTGAACAAATATTCATTTAGAAACATAAAAATACATATTCCAAGTACCAAATATACCTATGTATCAACCTCATATCCATTCTACTGCACATTATCTAGGACTACTGTTTGGTGGTGGACTTTTTTTCCCCACTATGCTTTTTCTTCACATTTATACACAGCATCTGGCTACATTTTGTAGAATTAGAAAATATGAGACCTATTTACCAATGCCTTGAACCATCTGTAGTCATTTTATTTGTGCAAACTGAATGCAGAACACAGATCTTTGATAGAGCGTTCGACATCAGGGCTCATAAATCAGATTTTGTATAATTGCAGTTGTTCCTAAAATACTAGCATATGTACATATATAAAGAAGGCACCACAGGTACAAGTGAATCTTTGTAGGTTTGTAAGCACAGAGGCATTTCTAAACAGTAACAAAGGCCTGAGCTTCCAAAATGTACCACCAGATATAGCTCAATACGTGGAATTTCATATCCTTCCCATAAAATAAAATCAAACCCCCAGAAAAGCCCTATACAAAGTAATTGAAATGGACAAACATACACCTTTGGAAATAATTTTGCAAAAACTCTAGCTCTTAAAAAAGCTTTTCTCCAGACACAAATGGTATGTTCAAATTCAGTGGAATACCTTGCCCTATTCTTGCATCCTTGGTTTTCAATATTCTTACAAAAGCAAGTGTGAGAGTGTACAAGCGAGAATGCAATCTCAATTATGTTCTTTATTATCTGTTCAGTGGAATCAGATAGATTGGTAGCTCCTAAGATAAACCTGAAAATATTTGGTTTACTGCTGAAGATGTATCTCTCTTGCAGAGAAAGAGAAGAGGGGAACAATTTATCTGAGTGATAGGCAAGAGACAAGAACAGTTACTTCAGTGATTAGTAGCCACTTCCCATCTAGGCTGAAAAAATAACCCTCTGCTATGGATTGCCAGCCTCAGGCAAGTCATGGTCCACAGTACACCTTCTGATTTAAACAGATTTCTCTAGCGTAATATGACAGCATCATAAAATTACAGAGAGATGACCAAGTTTCTAATATGCTGGGGCATTATCCTAAGGCCTGAAAATTTCAAACTCA
>JBCJKH010075276.1:0-34753 GCA_039877255.1 Loriculus beryllinus | reverse complement strand
CATCCTTGACAAGTCTGGCAAGCCGCCTACCAAACCCACTCTTGCCCTTACATATCGGAGCAGGTCCATCACCCCCAGTAGACCTGACCTACAGACTTGGGTCCCATGTTCAAGGTACCCAAACCCCTGACTATGACACCACTCTCGCAACCATTTATTAACCTGTCCAAACCTCCTTGCTTTTTTAAGGTCCTCCCCTGTATTCTGGAAAATGGATGAAAAAACAATTTGAGCTCCAGAGCCCCTAACCACCTCTCCCAGGGCTCTGTAGTCCTTCTTTATACCCCCCAGGCTACTACTATGTATATCCCTAGCACCCACATGTATCACCAGAAGTGGGTAATAGTCTGTGGGACTTACTAGAGCAGTCAGCCTCTCTGCAATGTCCCTCATCCGTGCCCCTGGTAGGCAGCACACCTCCCTTGAGAGCGGGTCAGGCCGACAGATGGCTGCCTCTGTCCCTTTCAAAGTAGAGTCTCCCACTACTATGACCAAGTCATCCAGTATTAAATTGAGGGAAATCAATAAGATATCCTGATTTCAGTGCCTTTGAGCATCTTAATGCATTCCAGAGGCGACACTGCTGCCTTGACCAAAACACAATAAATAAACCTAAGAGCTGCTATTCTCACTTTAAACCTCAAATGGGATGCATGTTTTGCATAGGCTGTGCTGCCCTTCAACAGAGGTGAGAATTTCGCTCTTAAAATTTGCTGATTTATTTTACAACCAGGGAATTCCCAATTATAGTAATAACCTAATCTCTGTGATTTCAACGTACATTGTCAAGCACTTACTATGAAAGCAGGACATCTACAATTACTCCAACATTATATCTAAGTATGTTTGACAGGCATTTCTTCCTCTATTCTTGCCCATTTAAGCTTTGACCTCCCTTCCCAAGGACATCTCTAACACTGTGTTCTCTGCTCTGGCACTAAAGCATGTAGTAGTTCAGAGAGATTTCTGCCCATCAATCTTTCAATCAGAAATTTTTCATGACCACAAAGATACAGAAACCTCAAAGAAAGGGCAAATTGTGTATCTATAGAACAGTGCAGCTGAACAATAAAGGAATCACTGAACAACGTAAAATGCCAAAGGCTTCTCATCTTCCTCAGGAGACTTTTTCAGTGAAGAAAATACAAACTAATGAAAAGTAGAGTGCCTAAGCCATGGTTTACCTTAAAAAGAAACTGGCATGAGTTTGGTTTTATAACTGCTTTTCAAAGAAGCCTTGGTAGTCCTTTCTTCTTTGGACTTACCAGTCCACATGCCTAAAAAACACTATCCAAATTATAATGTTTTAACCAAATGTTGCCAGCTTTTTTGTTTTTATGTAAGACCAATAAAAATGGTCTTCTCTGGTGCACAGCAGGATTAGGTGTGTTTTATAGGTGCTGGGATATTAGGGTTCACTAGGAGGATTATCAAAAGATAATATTTTATATTACAGTATGCACATATTACAGTATAATTACTTATATTACGGTATGCACATTTCAACTAATTACTGTATAAGAACATTTAGAATGGAGAAAAATGAAAGAATTCCCACACAGCCAATCTCACATATGAGAAACTACTGAGAACAGTAAGGTTGAAGAGTTCAACTAAAAAAAGAAAAGGCAAAAAGTTTCTGCCCTTTCAGATAAATAAATGGAAGGGATTGCTTAGCATAATTTAGGAGAATATAAGCATGAATTGCTTCTGTGAAGGACATATGATTTATTCTAAGCAGCACACAGGCCAAGTGGTAAAGCATCTTAACAGTTCCTTTAAAGAACAAGATGTTCATTGGGTGTCTGGAATAATTTTAAAAAGAAGGTGTTTGAAATCCCTCTTCTGAACAGAGCATTGGTGTATAAATGCTAGGGAACTGGCTATACATAGATACACAGAGTAACACCCTGGGGCACCCATCCATCCCTTTGTGATTTCAATGGCAGTATCATAAATGGATATGAGTGACCACCATAAATTTAAACTACTGAAGTAGTTTGAAGTCATAAAAATAACTCTTAAAAACTACCTGATCTCTGCAGTTTTATTCTGCTGAAAGAGCTTAGCTGAGTTGTGTTTCTACTGATAAAATCCTTCTGTACAGTCCTGAAGGAAGGAAGGTACAAAACTACTTAAGAACTGCCATTGTAGCAAATTTACAAAATAATCGGGCAGCTTCTTAACAAAAAGTAATTAGCTTGCAATTAATTTTTTGCCTGGTACATTTCCAGCAATAAGCATCAGGATTGCTCAGTCAAAAAGTGTGAAACTGCAGCACAGAAAGCTTTAATGGGGATAAAGCCTTTTTTTTTCCCCCTCTCTTTGCCTCATTTCCTCTTCAGAAAGTTGCTTCTAAGTATGGTTCTTCTCAAGGCAAATAAAGCATAATTCATCTAATCAGTCAGAAAGCATGTCGCGGACTGTTCCTCATTATAGGAAAACAAATGGCTTATGCTTTAATCTAGAGCTATTACTTTCCCCTGACTGGAGCTAATGTAGTAGAAATACAGTACCCACAACCAACATCTAGTAAACAAAACAGCTGATTATTTAAAGACTACAGAAACAAAGAGATGACAGACAGTAAATTTCAGTATAGGTCAGCTAAGGCTAATATGCATAGCCAGCTACTTAGGATGTGGTTTTAAACAGCCAATTTCCTTGAAAATTGGCTGCTGACAAAGCCTGCTGTTTTCTAGCAAGAATATGTGGGTTATGTGTTAATTACACTGGAACAGTAAAAGGAGCCCTTTCAGAGGCAGGCCTTGTAGACAGGAACATTAGGGACTTGACAGACATGGAAAAGCTTTTTATGGTTCCAAGTACCATCTTACAGGTGGGTGGACAAGTCACAGAGAGAATATGGGGTTTTCTTACACTCATCACAGATGTTTCTTGTACCCCTGTGTGATGCTTGGACAGACAACACTACCAGCATTTGATGGTATACTTGACAGTGAAAACGGGAAGAATTTAAGTGTAGGGAAAGAGAATGGTAACATTTGGAGCTTTTCCTACAGGAACCAGTTAATGTGTCTCTTCCTATGCATATTTGAAAATTGTTTTCCTTCTTATCCCTCCTCCATAGCTGTGCTCCACTGTGGGCATGGGTGCAAGGGGAGTCAGTTGCTAATGGATGGGGGGAGCTCTTGGCTACAACCAGAGTCCTGTCCATCTCCCCTTCCTCAATTCCTGCCATGTTGAATTCACTACCGATTACTTAGAGAATCACTGTATGTACTCAGAAACACAGTTATCCAGACATAGGATCTGAATCTGCTTTTCCATACTCATTACCTTAATTACAGATCTTTGATGTTTCACTGACAGATTTGCTTGGGAATCAGGGAACATCAAGATTGTTTGCTGAGTCCCCAAGGCTAACCAGCCAGCAGTAAAGGATGTGTCAAACATAGATGCCTACTTCTTAGAGACATTTAAAGTGACCAAGAAAGACTTTGAAAGACATAGAAAAAAATAATAATAAAAAAAAAAACAACCAAAAAACCAAAACCCAGACATTACCATTTGAAAGTACCTAAAAATACCAGTCTGATTTTTAAGCACCTACGGAGATTGGTGTTGCAGCCAGACAGTGTGATCTCTAATGCATTCTCATTATTTCATTAAAAAATGTACCTATCACAGGCACAGATAACTCTAGGGATCCTCCCCTCTGAAAATATAAGCTTCATGCAGATGGTGTGGAATGGAGTGTTGGGGAAGTGAAGGGACCATAGGCAGGCAGCAGCTGCAAAGTGTCCTTTCAGGTATGACTCCCTTTCACATGGATGCTTAGTAGGGACAAAACAGACAGAGCTACCCAAAACTATGTATCTGGCTGACCAGGGATACCGCACTCATTAGATCACACAGAATGAAAGATGCCCCAGAGCAGCCCTGCAAAGGAATGAAATGCAGTTCTGGCTGCGGAAGTCACTGTCAGTTGTTGCTTCGCAGAATGGAGTTATGTGGGAAAGAGGTGGCCATCACAAGCAGAAACACACCATGACGGCATCCTCAGCCAGCTGCAAAATTGCTGACCCGGCCTGATACAATCAGCATCAGCTCTGCGTAGCAGTCCTTGTTTATACAGATGGTCATATCCTCTGATGGCTAGAACTGACTGAGCCCCACAGAAGCTTTGGGGTCTGTGTGGTGGTGTTCCTATGTTAGACCACGCAATAACTCACAAAGTCACTTTTTAGTGAAAAACATCTTCTGAAAAGTCACCAAGGGATGCTCACAATTAGAGACATTCAGTCAACCTTATCTCAGCCAGACTCTGAGGGCACTTCAGCTACAATGCTGGTTCCATAGAGGATAACCAGGCACATTGGCTGTCACACAGATACAGCTGACACAACCAGCACATAGCCTGTATAATGTGCAGGGTGATACACATTTTAGAGTTCTGTTTCTAGGACAACTCCATGGATGTGTCTGGGCCCTACAGCTCCTGTAAGTACATCTGGGTAAGTAAGTCTTGAGATACTTCCTTCAGAACTTGGGCCCCTCCAAAGAGCTGTTCCAAAGGAATGACTGCAGCAATTGTGGATGGGTGGTTGTCCTTCACTTCTATGGTCACTTATTTAAGTCTCTGTCTTCTTCCTGAGGCATAAAGAGGAGAATGCCATCTTGACAAGGATCACAGGTAATGTGGGCACCTTAGAGCAGCTTCTAGTGCCTAAAAAGAGACTCCCAGGAAATCTGGAGTGGGATTTTTTGCAAAGGCGTGTAGTTACAGGACAAAGGAGAATGGCTTTATCTGGAAGAGGGTAGATTTAGATTAGCCATAAGGAACCATTCTATGATCTACTTAGAACAATTTGTCATGTAACTGCTTTTCTTTTGTGTTCACATCCCATACAAGTATTTTGGACTTCTGACGCCATTCCGCATACTACTTTTTTTTTTTTTGGCTCACCATGACAATGTAAATTTTTTGATTGGTGCACAGGTACCTCAGCCTGTCAAATACCTGCTTATTTCCGTGCTGTCACTTAACTATAATCATATTCTCATAGTAAGGCTACATTCAGCACACACAGTAAGTAGAAAAACTGGAAAATTACTGGGAAATGATAGGAAGGTAGTGCTATTTATGAGACTAATAGGAAGAACGGGGACAATACAAAAAGTGAATGCACTTCTGAAAAAGCGACCAATTCAAGTGAAAAAGAAAACAATTGAGATTCTAAGAAAATGTCTAAGAAAGGATGACTTAAGCATTATAAACCAATTTTCTGTAGTATCACCATTCCAAGAAATCCAGGAAGAAGAGAGTTACAAGTAATCCTTGATTTCCATCCAAGGAACCTTCAGCTTAGGTTCTTTAAAACTTCTTTAAGAAGATAGAACCATCTGTCCAAATAGTGTCCAGCTACTTGCAACACAGTGTGGGTCTGCAAGTACTGCTCTTACCAGAGACCAACTATAATTAATGCCTCTGATTATGGCCAGTTCTTAGAAGAATCCATGGAAATCCTGCAGAAATAGTTGCAGAAACCCATATGCAAGCCTGACAGCTGGATTCACAGATCAGACCTGCTCTCTGAATCCAACCTCTTTGCATGTTATACAAAATATGGACTGCTTTCTGTATTTGAGACTCTTTTGGCAGTGCTTAGATCAGTTTGGTCTGCTCATAATAAACATTCTTAAAAATCACCTCTTCCTGGCATGGTATAAATTAATACAAGCAGTCCCACTGAACTGTGTCCGATCCTGATATAAGGGAAAGGCAAATTTGGCCCATGAAGTCCATACCAGCCTTTTGGCATGTCTATTTCCTTTTGTACTGGCTCGAGTCTCATCAAGCAGCACTTGTAGTCTTCTTTCACGATAAAGATACCTGTTGTTAGGAGGGCCATTTAACGTCAGCTTGTGATAGTAACACTCCTACGAGGAGCAGATGCCGCTCACTTCCTGGTACAATGATCAGAGCGTTGCCACAGATGGTTCAGTTACACCATGTGAAAATTTTCTCCCTACCCTGTTGTTGCAGATATACCTGACTAGAGTGCTCTGACAGGTCTGATGGTGTGGGACAAGACAGATGATGTTTCACACACCCTGTGAGACTTCTCTTCTTTAAGGCAGTAAAAGATAGAATGAGTTTTGTTTGCAGTCAGGTAGGAGTTTATCCCTTTTTCTTTTCTTTATTTTTTTTAATGGTAGTGAAATCCAGATATGTTAGCATGGAAGGAGACACACACACATTTTGAAGAGGATGAAGAAAGCCATATCAAGTGTCCCTAAGTCAACATCAGGTTTTAGCTCACTCTGGCATCTCTCAGAGACTGTTGAAGGGTAATCAACCATTCCAAGCCAAATTTACCATGTTTATTAATTGTTCCAGCTAAAGTCATAATGTTAAAACTTGCTGATCAGTGGATCTGTGACTGTAGACATATTTTACACAGACACACAGTTTTCACTTCATTCACAAGATACCCCAAATACTGTCCATCTAGTAATAGAGAAGTTACTTTTATTTGCAAGTGCGTTCTCAGCTCATACTGAGGAGACTGAAGAAAAGAATTCATGTACAGTGAAAAAGAATTCATGTTTTATGCATGCCCTGCCCTGAGGTTCTATATCTAGACTGCACCAATCAATTTTAGGCTACTCAGTCCATACAAGGCAGAAAAGTGAGCACCTGGGCCAATTATGCTTCAGGTGTAACAAATCACTTCCTCATGCGTCACCAGAATGAGCAATATTTCCGGCAAGGTTGAACAACAAGAAGTTGTATACAAAAGTCTCCCCATCTGTTCGAGTAGGGATTACTGTTAATAAGCCTGTGTCCTTGGCCCTAGTCCTACAAGGTTATAAATTACTTTAATGCTTTAATCTACTGATGAAAAACCCTGGCTGAAGAAGAGGAAACAAGGAGAACATCCCACAAGCAGCCACCTGTACTGGAATGCACCTCTCATCCCACACAGCAGTTTCACAAATAAGAAATACACAATGCTCTGCAAGTAGTAGTTGCATGAGGCTATACATCCTAACTGCATATTTAACTGAGGGAAGTACAACTCATCTCTAACATTAAGTCTCCACCTGTTCTGCCATATTGGGTAGAGGCAGCTCATCAGTTTCCCAGATTTCCTGGGAAAAAAACCCCAACAAACAATACTTAAAGAGCTTCCCTAAACTACATGGACCATAAAGCTAGTATCTTTCATACAGCATACAGCTTTCTGCAGACACTACTATAGGATGATATGGTGTAAGCAGGAGGTCCTGATGGAGCTCTACTGCGAGTGAGGGAAATGATTAAAACAGTTCAAGGACAACAAGGCTGCATGAGCACAAAACCAGAGTGTGAAAAACTTGTTACTCTGGTGCTGTGGTATACATGCTGTGCACAAGATAAGAAACTGCTTGTGCTTAACTGGAACTAGGCAGAAAAGACAAAGGTAAAATAAAATGATTTCTCGTAGTGAGTGTATATGGTAAACAGTATGATGCCAGTGTGACCTGGATACTGGAAGGGAGTTTTGGGGTGCAAAGTCTTCCAAAGTCACCTGTACCTAGGGAACCATGTAAGTAATACATACAAAGTCAAGATTGCCCAAGTAACAGCACTGGAAAAAACCCACCAAACTTGGGTATGGATGCAGCAATGGCACCAATTAGAAAAAAGTAACTGGGGACTGGGGACAGACTATTTCTTTGAGAGAAGTCTGGATGAAGAAAAAGAGGTGGATGATGGTGAAGAGATGCATCCAGAAACAGCAAACTGGGATATAAGATATAAAATCAAGTGCAGAATAAAGGAGGATGGGATTTTTTGTGAGTAGGAGTGTGGACACCTACAGATGGTGATGAAGCTGATCTTTGAATCTGAGTCTGCAATGATGCTGGAGGAATCCCTACTGGACAATCTGGTGGAAGACCTGGTGTATGAGAATGCAAAAAGGAGAGATAGGCTTATAATGGAAAAGGGTACAGAATTGCAAATCAACAGTAGTTAGGTGTGATTCATAAGACTTAAGAATGATAATTAGTAGCTTTATAGTTATCTGTGCTTTTAGGTTAATTATAATTTAATTGCTTTATTAGACTTTTAGTAGTGAATTGCTTAATTTAAAACCTTCAGTCTCTTAATTCAGTTCTGCCTGAAGCCTGCAACCTGACAAGTCAGACCTATAAAGCAACATATGACTACTACCTCTGGCTCACCAGCCTGAAAAGACCAGCTCTTTCCATTAATCAACCAGGGCAGCTTTCCCCCCACCTCCAGATGGATGCTCAAATTTGCACCCAACCAGTCTCTGTCTCCATCCTTCCACCAAATGACACCTGTAATCCACAAGTTCCAAAGCACTTATAACAGAATGAGAGAACATTGATCTTTATGTTGCCTAATTTCTTGTGCTCAGCTCATGACACTTGTTTCTCACACCTGCACAGGAAAACAGCAAGTCCAGTGCTATATCATGATCTTAGAGAGTTTCTGGAATAGCTTCATGGTGTCATTCCTGTCAGCCTGAGGGATCCTTCGCAGCATGAACAGATCGTGCCCATTGAACTCCTAACTGTGATGAAGGGACTCTCTTACTCTATTGGTCCCTGCCTTCACCTGTGCTTTCCTTTTCCAGTACCTTTTCCTGGTACTGCAGTATCACTTTCCACCTTTTTGGGACCCCAAGTACCACATGCAATTTGCGATCCCTGGTGTGCTCAAGCAGGAAAGTGGAAGTACTGCTGTGCTATAGGTGTGGGAAATGATCCTAATGGCAAACTTGTGTCTTGGGATACTCCAATAGAAAGCAGGCTGGTGGCCAAGTATCTCATGTATGGATTCCTCTTCAGACATATGCTAGTTTCAGACTCTTTTTTTTTTTCAGCAAAAGTGTTTTTAACTTACCAGGCTAGTGGGACTCAGAGGAAAGGAAGAAGAAAATCTTGGTCCATGCAATTTCCTTACACTGAACATCTTATAGTAGCTCATCCTTTCCAAATGAAAAGCATTCAGTTTTGGCATCTTCTCTCCAGGGATAATAGCACAGCTATTACATCCCTGTCATTTACTCAATTCATCACACAGAGCATTGCAATTTTATCTAATTCAGAAAGAGTAAAAACTTACTAACCCAAGAATAAATTCTTCCCTTTTACACTGGAAGAGATGATTCTACAAAACGCTGTTTCCTTTCCTCCCACATGAATAAAAGCACCTCCCGAAAAGGCTCAATTTATGTAATATCTGTTCATCACTCTCTGAACCAAGAGAAATAATGACTCATGAACAATGACACTGACAGTGGAGTCATCTGTGTCCTATGAAGTACAGAGATCAACAATGTGCCACTACAGAGAAAGAAGCTCAGGAGATCATCTCCAAGATTAAACCCCACTTTTGAAGGGACACTCATCTGTGTTTGGGGCTGCAGCCATTTCCATGCAGGCATTTCCTTGAAGTTGCTCAAAAGACCTTGCCAGTTTACATATGATTTTACAAGTCCAGGTGACAATTCTGAAACATTACTGCAGAATGTTTTGTATGGATAACCTTTATCTCTGCAGCTAAATATCAGTTATCATAGCTAAGAATGGTTCAGAGCACATACAGTCATTTATTTTAAAAATGGGTATCTTTACTAATGCTAAAGGGACGTAGAATCAAGACACAAACTTCTTAGTACTGCTTGTATTAAACCCAAGTGAAACTTCGTCTTGTCAGCTTCATAACTAGCAGCAGAAGCACTGTATCTTGTGTGTCTGGTTAAGAGTTCCCCACTACACTGCAGCCAGCACTAAATGAAAAAGTTCACTGTAGATATGGACTTCAACATAATCTCCCCCGGGTGTGCAGGCCTAATAGACCTGAAATTGCATTTCAGTCAATACAGCAATCAAAAGAGTCCTGAAAAAATACTGCCGAGTAAGAAGGGGCCACTTATTTAACTGCTTTCAGTTCTTGCACTGGTAAAATTGAGATGCTGTTTATCTAATTCCCAGCTGGTGGGATGTTTAAACACCTTGAAAATGAAACACCAATGTATGAAATGGCTGGCAAGGAGCTCTTAAGAGATTATTCATGACTGAGCAAATAACACACAGTACTGGGTACCTCTTTTGTAGGGGAAAATCTCTTTCTTGGAGAGAGACTTCAATCCACCCACTCAGCAGCCTGGTGTCAGAAATCATTCTGTATTGACCATCAGCACTGGCAATTAAACCATGGCCTTTAAGGAATAAGTACATTTTTATCAACACTAGTGGACTGAATTGAACTTAACTGAAGAATTTGTCATTTTAACCATACATATTGGTGTGTCTACCAGACAATGTTTTCTGAAGTGTTTCTATATGCAAACTACCACCTCCCCAGAGAGCTGCAGAGAGGAGCACTTCTAGCCTCACAGGCACACAATTACTATCACACCTTTGTGGTTCCGACCACTCTGCAGCAGGACACATCTGGGACAGACACTCTGCAAGTCTTCTGCTGCTTCAATTCCTCTTGTATCTGAGGGTCCACATACAGGGCAGTTGCCTAGAGAACAGGCCTGTGCTGCTGGTCATAGAAGGCTGCCCAGGTAAGGCAACCACACATGAATAGCTACCAAAGGCTCAAAGAGTCATCCCAGGTATGGTTTATCACTCTTGTTTTTTCTCTCCAGACCTTTGGAGATACCATGTAAAAATAGACTTATGTTGACATCCAGCAGAAATTCTCAGCAGTTTCCTACATCACCTTCAAGTAGATAGATGTCAATCTGGAGAGGCAAAAGTCTTTATTTTCAGTCTAAGTTTCAAGTGCCTGGGATTCTGCCCTCCTGTGCTCAATGATAAATACATCAGCATTTTATAAAGAAACAGCTCAAGAGAATCTTTTCCATAGAAAAGCTATTAAAAAGCAATTTCTATACCAGGGAGAAATACCATTGTCAAGTATACAACAGACAGCCCTGCTTCACAGTTCATTTTTCTGTTTGTATTACGGTTACCTTTCATATTCCTATTCTTCAGCAAATCAGCTTGATAGATTAATCCTTTTTTTTTGAGAGTTGGTCTTAGTCACTAGAGTCTGTTCACCAAGAACCATCTGTTCCCCAAGACTTCCCTCCCACACATCATGGTGGAATTACGCCTACAGCGAGTTTTTTCTATTAGGAAAGCAATGACTATAACAAGCTTGGTGACACGAGTCCCTAGGGAGAAAACACAAGTACTCATGTCTTTGTTCATAATTATTATAAAGTGTTGGTAACGTGCAATACCTGTTACTCAAGGACTAACTCTAGATGGTAAGTGAATGTGTCTACTCTTCCCTTCCAGAGTCAGAATTTAATATAGAAATGATGCTTTAAGCCATGGTGGCATCATCACAAGCAACAGATGAGGAAATCTGTCCAGCTTCTGTTTGTCACCTGAGAAACATTTAGGAGAGGAAACACTGCTATGATTGTCTTCCCCATGATGCATAATGTAGACAGTCTGATCACACAGCCCATGTCAATGTTAGGTCAGAGCAAATGGGAATAGCTTCACTGACACCACATATTTCAGCTGAAGACAGAGTTCTTATTTTTTTTCATGTGAAAGTTCATATTGAAGGTTTCCCTGCAGTAAAATATCCACGTTTCAGTTAGGGAAGGCAGCTAGTCCAGAGGTTAACACACTGACCTGGGATTTAAATATCGATTTACCAGCTTCAGCTCCCTGCTCTGTAGTGATTGCTGATTCCCACTATTTTGCTACAATACCAAAAGCTTAAGACCTGTACAAGAACTGGGGGTTGAGAGTGAGTGAATGATGTGTCAGCCCTTCTTCACCTTCCACAGCCTAGGCCCTAATCTCCTAATTTAATTGACTGTGTTTATGCATGAGTTAGGGGTGATGCCCCTCAGATTCCTTCCTCTGCCTCTGACCTCTTCCTGTTCACGCTTAAGTCACCTAATCTTTCCGACTCAGACTTATCCCATCTACCTGACCTAAGTGTCTGGGAAAGCTTAATAAGATTAAACTGAAAGAGCTGATAGATCTGTTATGAAGGTATCATCTCTCATCAAATCCGTTACCTCTGACAAATAATAGCAACAAAGCATGGGCTTTATCTTGGGGACCTCATCCAAAGTGCAGGATGTAGACAACAGACAAAAAACTAGGCTGCAGCCTGTGCTACACATTCATGCTTCACCAAATACCAGGAGCAAGAGCACCCTGGGTAGCTGTCACCTTCACTTTTGTCAGTCAAGCAAGAAGTTAGATTGCAGGGGAGAAGTGAGTGAGTAAATACATGCCATGCCTTCAACAGAAAACAAACTGTGAAGGAGTGAGAAAATCAGTTGCTGTTTTCACATTAAAGGGGATACTATCAAAGAAATAGCAGTTCTCTTCTGCTTTACCTATACAGCATTTTCACTCAGTCCCTGAAGTGTCCAGTTGAAACAACCCCTTGGAGGTGTGCTTTTTGTAGAGAAAATCTAATCTTTTTTAACACGATGTTAAAGTTCTCAGAATAGAAATGGCATTTCTTTGCACTTTCTCTTTCCAGGGTTGCAGCTCAGGAGCCCTGGCATCTTACCAGTGAATGGGCTCCGCTATGTTTTCGGAGCTAAGTACATCTAGCCTCGCTGTCTGAATGAAAACTAATGAAAAGAAGGGAAAAGGAGTGCTGAGTAAATTAAATACAGCTCCTGTCATACATAGGCAGAGAAATTATCCAGCGGCACAAGAACTACCATGCAGGAACAGACCTAAGGTGTATTTGTTCTTAGCTGTTGCCTGAAAAGAGCCACAAGGGATGTTTCAAAGAAAGACTTTAGTAGTTTGCACCAGGCCGCTGAGAAATCACATCTTCCCAGTTAGGTCTCATGATGGTTTATAGGAGGAAGGGATCAGTTTAAGTGTTCAAGTTATGCTATCTTTATATATTTATTTTACTTGTAACGTATTTTTTATCAATACAAATGTTTAGCTTGAAGACTCATTTCACTGCCTCAGTAACAACATACACAATTAATTTTAAAATCTAGATACTCTTTAGTATCATAGATTTTCCCTCTTTAGCACTGAGCTTGCTTTTGCTTTCCCTGAACACCCCTTTTTCTGAACACTAAGCTTATCTCATTTTGGTTTTATTTATTTTTAGCATAGATGTCTTTGGCCACCCTGGTTTCATGTTCTGCTGATTCTACTGATTCTAATATCTATTAGTACATGAGCAATCTGTAGCCAAGCATACAAAGCTCAGTGCGTTCCTAGAGAGCATCTGCATTCCAAGGAACTCACTGTTCCCATAGGCACAAGGCCCACAGAAAATCTAAAAATCTAAAGAGGATGGTCTCTAAGTCATTTGAGTGGCCAGGGAATGACACTGATTAAACAGCCCTACACCTTCCAGAAGGGACAGAAGGGTAACTAAAAGTCTCTGGACATATCTTTTGGATTGTAAATAGGGTTTTTATTAAATATACCATTAATACCTAATTATTACTCAGCCTTCTCCTTTATAAAGAAGAGCCATATATTTTTTTAGTGGAGGCAATAGAGACACAGATTTGCTGTAATTTACCCAAGGTCACATAACAAAGCAATGGAAGAACCGGAAGAAGCGTCTAGCTATTTTAAAGCCCTTTAAGAGGTGATATTCCTTCCTGCACTAAGTACTTCTTTCCTGAGAGCTGACTTTTGAGTGCCAAATCAACATTAAATTTATGGCACTGGCTCAAAGTCAAAGTTACGTTTTTTTTGGTGGTTTTTTTCCTCTTGTTTGTTTGGTTTTTTTTTTTTTTTTTTTTTTTTTTTTTTTTTGTTAATACAGCACACACATTTTAAGTTTTTGAATATTATCACTTTGTACCCGAAGCATAACAAATTGTGCTTAATGAAGGCAGGATATGTTGGGGTGAATAGTAACAAACTTGTGTGATAGGCTGTGAAAGAATCTATTTTTGTAGGTACCACATGCTCTCCTCTGTCACTGTTCTTTGCTTTTCTTTCCAACTGCCAGAAGACCATGGATCCCCAGGGAGAAGGAAGATGGAAGCACCTGGGTGAGGCAGAGTAATGCCAGTCACAGAGAGTATCAACTTTTGGGGAAACATCTGAAGGTGGTATTAACTGGAGAATGCCTCTGCTTGTCTCCAAGCAGGCTGGGAGGATCACTTTTTCCAGCTCCAAGCTTACAAAGAAAGAGGTACCAATAACTGCTTTGCTTTCCATGCCCCCCACTACCCATAAACTCGTTTTGACCCATTCTAATCAGGTGACAACATTTATCTGGAGCAAAACTGCCTAGAAATAGCAAATCTAACATGTCCTACAGTTTTAACACAGTTTGGAAACATGGAAATTGCCACTTGGTGATCCAGAGGTTTCATCTAAAGAAAAGGACAGCGGTGAAAACTATCCTCAGAGTACATATCAGAAAGGAACTACAGAGTGACTGATGCGTGACTGAGTCAGATGTTGGCAAATGAAATAATGGATAGCAACTAAAGTAGGAAATCACAAGAATCTTCTCTGCAATTCACAGACCAACACAGAGGCAGCTGTGTCAACTATCCTTTGATACAGTACACATCCCAAATCAGCACTGAAGTAGGAGTGCAATGGTACATGAAAAACATTTACAGAAACAATCTCAGATCTCGAAAGCACCTCTTCAAGACCTTTCCATATTGCCCATTTTGTGTAAATGGATGGATAACTTTCAATTGGATTAAGCTAAATGTATGTCACTGCTATAAACAGCAGCAGGGAACTGATGCCTTAAGATTGCCAGAGCTTGTGTTTTCATATCCCCTTCAGCAGGAGGTTAATCTTTGCACTTTATTACAGACATGAGCAAGGCTTCAGTTTAGCCACACCTTTGGGCCCCTAGCATCAAAAATATTTGCTCACTCTTTTGACAGTTGCTCAGCCTCTCCCCTCTTATGATACGTAACGCATCAAGCACATGCTCTAACATACCCCTCAGGAACCTCCCCAGGACACTAACTATACATTTTATTTTGACAAATTTCACAAGAATGCTTTTCTTTGCAACTGATTCAGTCCAACACAAAGGGTAATTTTACAGTATGTATTTCTGTGTAAAAGTTATCACTTCTATTTAAATTACTTGCTTTCTCCTACTGTCACTGGGGAAATGTTCACCTTTGAATCAAAGACAATGTAGAGATTCAGAACACAGAAACATGCCCCCATTTATATGCACCTACTTAAGGTGTTCAGGAGTTATTCACTGCTATTCAAAATACACAATGGTACACATGGAGAGTTAATATCATGTACAATTGGCTTTTCAGTTAAATTGAAAATTTAATATGAGAGAATTTGGTTTTCAGCCTGGTTTCCAAGGAAACATTTCCAGATACTATTGGTGGAGGTTACACGTTGACTTGTCAGGCCCATGATTTCCTTTGTTCCTGGTCCATCAGTTTGATTTCTTTTATCATCTGGTCTTCCCTACTGAAATACATGCTAATATGGGGGGAAGGGTTTCTTAATATATGCAAAATAACCATCGTTTCTCAAACAGCTTCCCCAAAAGACAGACACTCAGAAAGCAGTAGCAGTGATTAAAGGAGAATAAACTAAATGAATGCATTTGAATTAATTTCAAATGTGATATCCAGATTTGTATATGTACAAGTTTGTTCAATGTTGATAAATATCTACTGGAGATAATGTACAATTTTACTATTTATCTCTACCAAGCAGATGGGCTCCCACATTGCCATTTTCAGGAGTACAAACACATTCCGAAACCATAAATGAAACATGGAAGAGTTTAAGAATATGCACGCAGGTTTTTAACCAAACATGCCCATTCATTACAAAAGTGAGATTTCATAACCTTTTAGGATACCCACATTTTCTACAATCACAACACTAGGAGATGATGAGGACCACAGAAAATCAATCACCAGTGTCACTGCTTTTTGAAGACAAGGAGCAATACACGCTGGAGTGCATATATAGAACAGAAAACAGGTCCCAGCCCCACAGGCAGGCACGGACGCAGAGGCATGCTGCCTTGGTCTGGTTCCTCCCCAGCTTTGTTTCTTACCAAAAAAGTGGTTTCTACAAAGGAAGAGAGGACAGCTAAATATTTTCATGCACACAGAAATGAAGCTTTGCTCGTAATGCTTAATGAAATTATGCAGACTCAAAGATACCACTGCTGCTGTTTCTACTTTTGTCCTTACCTGTGTTTCTGCTTGCTCCTTCTGTGTGCCTTTGCAAGGAAAAATATGTGGAACTGTGGTGTTTTCCTCCTTCTTCCCAGGTGGAAAGGGGTTGGACCTCCCTCTTTGCAGGACAGTCACATGAGCCCAGAATGAAGTATTTTTTCTCCTCCTTTACCTTTTCCAAAAGTTCTGTAGTAGCAGAAGGCTACTGTGGCTTTTTTTAAGGACACTATTAATATCTTTCAGACATGAGAGAAGATTTTTGTCTGCTCAGGTAAAAAGCAGTCTCCATCCTAAGCCATGTCAGTCACAAAATATGACATACAGGATGGCATTGTTTTCTTCTTGGACTGCATTATGCTCTTTTCCATAAATGCCTTGCACTGCAATTGCCCCAGCCCATGCTTTCTTTACTCCTTTCCTCTCCTCCCATCTAGATTGCATAGTACTAAACACTTTCCTCAGTACTTGTATAGTACACTTCTGTCTACATTTGGTTTAAAAACTTAAAATTTCTCTTCTTGGCATGCACAATATTTCCAGTGTCCTTCCATCCTGCTTTCCAGGATGCATTCATCTCATGCACCCTGTAACGATCCTGGCAACCAGGCAGACATTAAGGACTACGCTTTATGTTAATAATTGTGTGATGAGCCAATAGCTTACAAACTGGAGCAAGACATGCTCTGCTTGTGTAAAAGCACAAACACCAATGCTGCTACGAGCTGAATCTGACCTTGTAAAATGGCTGCCTTAATTCCTACAGAGCAACATGTACTACGTGATTTTTCCCCTCAGACATTCATAATTTAATAACAAGTCTGCTACGACAATTTCCCCCTAACTTGTGATTTAATTTTCCATCCCTTCACTCCTATTCTATATAAACAGATTTAATTCCTTCCTTTGTAGTCTACACTGAAATTAGGAAAGGAATGGAAGAAAGACAGGTTAATATTAACTTAATTTCTGCAAAAAGCTGATGAGAAAGTCTTCCTCTAAAGACGTGGTCCTGAGAAACAGCGTCTGTGAGACACTGAGAGAAATGCAAACAGAAATGCTGGGTGCTCTCAGGAGTATGACTAAAGAGTTGCAGCCTGGAGATGCCAAGGGGGTATCCACTGTTGGCACGTAGTTTCATGGGATGCTTACAGAATTAGGACATCGCTGTAGCTTTGACAGCAGAGAGCATGATGCATTTGGAGGGAGTGCGGAAGGAAGGTTGCTTGTGACCTGGTTGGGGGCCACTTCATGGCACCACTCTTCCCACCTTTTAGACCTGCATGGGCCCAGCACACTCGGGGTTGACCAGTCCCAGCCCTGGCACTTCCCCAGTGTCACCTTGCCAGCAACAGCTCCTGCAGCACAGCATGCTGAGGCACCCAGTACCCTCATGTGTGGGTGGTTATTGCTTTATTTGTTGTTGTTCCAAGATACTCCTCCCTCACTGTCCTTGTTACTGCTCTGTTTCAGTGGTAATAAACACTATTTTATTGTCCATTTCCTTTACAGCAGGTGTATGAAGGTGCTGGAAAGGCACCAGACACAGATGAAGGTCAGCTGGATCACAGCAACAATGTGGAGTTAGACACTGCCCCCAGGACTTCAAGGCACATGGTCTTGAGGGAGACAAAAGCAAGGAAAACCATCCGATAGACAGGATGGTCTATGGTTTGCTGAGATGCTGTTTACAAACCTTTTCTCTTTTAACTGGAGTACTAAAGTTATCATTAGCAGCACTTAAAGCTTGATTTGCCAATTTGCACAATGAGCTTCAAGTAATCTATGTGAGTCTGAGGGTTACCTACGAAATTTTGACACAACATCAATGCAGCATAATTAAAAATGGGTCTTGATAAATTCTAGCATTGCTCTATTTTTATTCTAGTGTGAATCTCCCTAGACTGATCCAGTTTAGTTCATGTCATGGATAAAGACAAAACTTTCCAAATCATGTCATCCAAATGGGAATATGAGAACATCATAAAGGCTTGCCTTCCTCTCCTGAACTAAACTAGGGGGAGATATTTCAGTATTATGTAAAAACACACTGGATAGCCTCAGAGCAGTTCTGATAGTAATCAACACTGAAATGGCTTGAGAAATAAGAAGCTGTCATTTTGCTTAAGGCCTGCAGCAAAATTTGCTCGGCTGATAGTAAACACTACACACGTTCATTTGATTTATGCATTTCAGTTCTCAGCATGACATACCTTTTATCCATAGATGTGAGTGTATTGGCAGAGGACCTCAGGAGATGGAAGCATGTCTACCAACAATTTGCCTACTTTAATTATGGTTAATATTTTACATCTAATTCACATTAAATACATTCCTCTTTGATAAGATACAATCTGAGGACAACACCTTCTCTCTCAAGGCTCCCAATCAAAAGATAACCTTTGAAACATGACAGCTGCCTGATGTAAAAACTGAGAACTGTCACCATCTGTCAATTTAACAACTGATCTGTTATCTTTATGACTACAACTTCTCGTTCTAGATATACACATGCACATGTAAACCATGTCCAGAAAGTCACAAGTGAAAGTGAAAAAGTTGTTCTGTGCCCCCAAATGGGCTTAGCTCAGCATACCAAGTTACTGATGTAGTTCTGCCGAGAAGTCTTCCCAACTGGACAAACCCCAAAACACACAGGATTACCCTGGTTAGTATACATAGGCTGCATGAATACTATACCTGCAGTGCACTTCAGCTATGTATTTGTCTTGCTGTTTTATTGCTTTTGTTTCTATGGGGCAGTAAATTTTACAAGTTCTAGTTCTCTTTTTTCCTTCCAGAACTGCTAAGGGCTCTCCAATTGATATTATGGCATTCAGGTAAGTGACACAGCATCTTGCATGGGTAGCTGTGGCCTCAGTGTGCGTGTGTTCTAAAAAAAAAATCCCTTTTTTATCATTCACAGACAAAAATTAATAAAAACAAGGTTAGAAGGGACCTCAGAAGATCATCCACTGTCCCAGTGAGATTCCAAGCTCTAACACTGTTGAATATGGGGTTCATGTTGCAGTTGTGATTGGAAAATACAAATGTAGTTAAGCTATCTGATTCATGGAGATTACAGTGCCAGCTGTAATTTCTCTCTAGTGTGAAACATGACTTTGAGTGCTTGTATTCTGTAATGAAATATTTAAACACAGGAGACAACCAGTTCATAGGGGCTAGGCAGACCCAAAGCATAGCAATTAAAATAGAAATTAAAGGAGGATGAAAAAAGGTATATCTAAACAGAGCCCTACAAGAAATATGGAGAAGAACTTTTTACAAGGGCATATAGGGTTAGGACAAGGGGGAATTGATTTAAATTGACAAAGGGGAGATTTAAATTAGTCATTAGGAAGAAATTTCCCTGTGAGGGTAGTGAGGCACTGGCACATGTCGCCCAGAGAAGCTGTGGCTGTCCCCTTCCTGGCAGTGTTCAAGGTCAGGTTGGACAGGGCTTGGAGCAACCTGACCTAATGGCAGATATCCCTGTCCATGGCAGGGGGTAGGAACCGGATACAAAGGGAGTAAAGGACTTTGCTTCCTAAGAGAGACAACCTTTAAGGTCAGCTGGCTAGGTCCTCCTGGACATTCTGTTATTGGGTATATATTTGTTCAGTATCCATGAAAGTTAGCATAAGATGAGTTAGCACTATCTTATAGAAGATGCTTGATACTGCTGTAAAAGCACTATTTTAAGACTTTGTTTCTAAACAAGGGACTGCTGTTGAACAATGGAGGTGATTATTCACCTCTATGAAATCTACTGTTTTACTCAAACCTCAAAAGATATTAATGAAGGTAATGGCTGCCTCCTGCTTTGCAAACAAGGCTATTATTGTTGAACATTATTCAACATTTGCCGGGGCTTGGGCACCTAGCCAAGAGGACAGTACAGCAGTCTCTCAGCAAGGTGGACACTGTAAGGCGTAAGGACCAGGGGACAGCACACTGCCTGGCAGCACGTTTAGTGCCATCACTCGGTCACCTCATTTCAAGCATAACATCTGTCTGGCCATATGTGCAGCACACACCAGTTGAGACAACTGTCAAGTTAGGATATAACCAAACATTCTCCTTCTGAACATCCTTGGCCAGCAGCCGTTCCAGTGTATCAAAGAGTCAGGAAAGCTCTTTGGGGAACCCTATGGGGCAGGCATGCTCAGACAGACTGCCCTCAGCTAAGCAGCAGTAGCTGTGAAAGCTGTCTAGCCCTAAGTGCTTCAGGCAAGCTGCTTTATTTCAGTTCTCCAGACTGTGCATGCAAGGGAACAAGCAGGTAGGCGCAAATTATCAGCTGTGTATGACAGATAGCATTCTCCAGCCTGAACCCAAGATGTACACTCATTTCTTCCAGCCTTCACAAAGACTGCAGTCTCCAGGTTGCGGATAGCAAAGAGTGCAGCTGTATCACCCTATTTAAAGGGTGACCTCTTAAAGTGGGAAAAGTGAGCTGTGGAAGCATAGGTTGGTGAGGAAAGGCAATCAGGAAGCATTGCTGGCCATCACCCAAATGTGGCAATGGCTCAGTCTCAGCAGGAACATGCAGTCAGCAGGCCCTGAATCTCAGCAAATTCACCTCTGTTTCCCCCCACCCTTTCTGCATCTGCAGTGACATGTTAAAGTGGCAAAGCTTTTACTTACTGTTAACTATGGTTGCTGAGGTTTATTGGAGGGACAGGTGACCTGACAATGCTAGGAGCTGAAGTGAAGAAGGAGCTAAGAAGACAGTGGCTGTAATGTTCTACAGATCATTACACAGAAAACAGAAGTAGAGCTGGACACAGGATTTGGGTCAGGGTTGACTTGGAAATGTAATGGTGCAGCTAGGATTGCTGATGTTAGTCTGATGTTATGATCAAAACCTTCCCTGGAGATTTCTGGGGCTAGTGGAAGGTTAGGAAATGGGTTTGATAGGCCCTGAAGCAGAAAACTCTTGCTTGTCAGAAAGAAATGGAAGAAGTAACAGGAGAAGGGCAGAAAGAATAATAATCTTCCAAGCTGCAAAAGGAAGGACCAAAAGGAGGAATTTCAGAAGGATGACAAAATGATTTACTGCTTCCATGCCTTACTGAAGCTCAAGGTCTCTGTGCTGCTAAGAATGGTTACTGTCCTCTCAATGTACTGTGAACATGGAAAAATTTGACAAGGTAGAATCTAATTACCATAATCTAAAGGCTCAGAAACTCTCCATTGATAAAACTCTGCCGGAATCACACAGGCTGTACATTAACAATTCCGAATTGCCTCAAACTTGATTTATTCTTTATTTCTTTGGTATTCAGTCTACAGTGTACAGAGTCCTGATGCCCTTTGGATGTCAGTACCAAAACTAGTCCACTGACTTTGATCACAGTTTATTTCTGCTCATGCTGAAACAGAGACAAGCAAAGTCAGCACTCAGGACTTGCAGCAGACATTAAGCTTTTAAAAGATCAGATATACTGGGTAAAAAATATTAGAATGAGAGTAATATCTACAGAGAACATACCACAAGGTACTTTTGGCACATATAAGTCCCCACATACAAGAATTTTTCCCCATTTTGGATTTTCATGCCTTGATCTCTTGTGCATCCTTTCTTAGTGTAAATTCTTCAAATGGACTATATTTAAGGAGCTACTTTTTTGATGTTTGGAAGAGATGCTAAAGCAATATTTTGACACATATTTATAAAGTGATTAAAATCTCTTATTTATTCCATGTAGATAAAAAAAAAAAAAAAAAAAGATGGTCATGTAGTTTGATAACTTAATATGACATGGTAAGGTCTAGTACTTTAAATGAGGCGAAAGATAGGAATCAAAACCTGTCCTTTCTTTAATCTTTAATGAACATAGCATGAACCCTGTGCAGAGAAAATCCCTCTCTTGAAGAACCTCTGTGATAACAACATGCAGCATATGGATGAAATAAAAGGAGGTAAGAGTCAATGCATGTGTACTTAACCTACCCTCATTCCTTATGAGAGCCCAAGTCCAACTCCACATTGCCACTGACAGTCCAAGCTTCTGGCCTGCTTTCCCATCTGCAGCTACCAGTGTTTGATGGCCACATCAGGAGCTGAACTAACACAGGAAGGAGTTACATTTTTAGCCAGAGGGTAGCTTTTGTAGTTATTGCTGCCAGGTTTGACGCCCTGTTTGGTGTGGGGGACGGAGAGGGTTGCCTGTGGGTTTTCAGTCAGACCAATTGCTTACCTGGTTTGCTCTAAAGATGTGTAAGGGCTAATAGCAGCATGAAGGAAGTAGCCACATCATGTGGCGAAACCACCCTTTCTGGTGGAGTCAACAGGGACTTTGACTGGCTCAGGTGAATCATGAAACTGCACCCTTTAAGTAAATGCCTCTTTTAGAAGCTAAAGGTAAGGAAGATTAACCCTGCTCATAAAGGTCTTTGGGTTAAAGCCACAAATTGAAATTCATGAGACAGAAGCTCTGTTGCTTGCTTTTTGCTGACTGGCCATGGAGCTTGAGACAGGTCAATTAAATCTTGCTTTGGAAAAACACCTAAGCAGGTAGTTCATTATAATGGGAACTTACTGTGAGTTTTAGTTTTTTAATAAACTCACTGAGTTTACGTCACCTTTGACACTCTGGGTTCTGGAATCTGTACATTTATTATGCCCCTCATTAACATTGGAAAAATAATTTATTTGACAGAAGGGGTAGACTGAAATTATGATTCATCTAGATATTTAAATAGTTGTCCTGAAGGAAGAATATGAAGTTCTGTTATGTATCTCACATCTCTAAATTAAAGCAGGTGCATACCCCTTCACTGAATCAGACCTTTAATTACACCAGAACTTTAACCTTACCAGGTCTCCTGTACACCATTGACACCTTTGGTTGGAAGCTACATATATGTATTGTTAAAGGCACTTTATCTATCTGACTCCCTTTGACGCCAGCTGCTTACTTGCCTCACTTTCACCAAGTTCACTTGCCTCACTATCACCAACTTCAGTAACTCCTGTGACTTAGAACACCCTGCCAGGATGTGTCTGATGCAGCTGGAAGCACTAACCTGACTCAGGATTGTTTAGTGAGTGACCTCTTGCACACAGAAACTTCCTTGTACCGAACACTGCCCCGGCATAAAGAATACAGTATAGCCTGGAGCGATTTTTTTAAAGGTACTAAACAGGGCAGGTCTTAAAATAAACCCCTAGGGAATTCTGCTTATAACTGGCTTCTGGGCAGAACAAGAACCATTAAACCCTTGCTGTCTGACTGTCCAATCAGGGTTCTTTTCCCCGTCTTGACTCTAACATCCTAATCTCGATATTGGCATGCTGTTAAAAGACTGTACGCCGAAAGCTTTGCTAATGTTGAGGTAAATTATGTCCTGCCTTTCCTCTCATCCACAGATTCAGTCATTTTATCACAGAGCACAATCAAATGAAGGATACCAAGGGTAAATCCATGCTGACCATTCTCAGTCATCTTCTTCTCCTTCATGTACCCAGAAATGTGCTCCAGCAAAACTCACTCCTTGACTTTTCCAGGGACAGAAGTGAAACTGCCTGGTCTCCAGCTACCTGAATGCCTCTTGCCCTTTCTGACAACGGGAGCAACATTTGCCTTTCTCCAGCTGTAAGTGTCCTCTAGAATCTATAAAGCCTGGAGGCTTCAGAAATAAATGAAATATATAGTTTTTCAAACTCTCTTTGCCCCTGTGGCAAAAATTTTTGCTGCAAAACATACATACTTTTAATAAAGTCAGCTTCATGGAGATCATAGCAAGGACAGTGGCTTGGGAACTGTCCACCTACAACAGGGATTCAAACATCAGGGAGACAATTTGCCTTCAAGCATGGATACAACACAGTAAGTAACAGATTAGGTTTCTAATAGGCTATTTCCATTATGCAGGCAACTTCCCCAAACAAAAATCTACAAGTTAAACTGTTTTTCCCTGCTCCAACTTCAATGCAAAAGTACATTTTGTTTGTCCTTATCCATGTTTTCTTTGCTGAAATACATGGGGAGGGGAGGGAGGAATTTCTTTTCCCTTTGTGGTACGAAGATACTGACTGTTCACCATAAGCATCTCGTTATATATATATGAAATGCTCACAGTATTACACACAACTGTAATGCCCAATAATGCCTAGCTTGGAGCCAGATTCAGTCTTCTGTTTTGCTGCAGCTCTGCAACAATATGAAGGCTTGAAAATAGAGTTTAAGGTTTTGCAGGTACAAATCCACAATAAGAGACCTTATCCCTGAACCCCGCTTACAAGACAAGATGGCAACAAAAGGACACAACTAGCTGAGTAGTCAAGAGAGATTAGAAGAAAACAAATACTAATGTAGATCAAATGTACACACACAGCTAGTATCAAAGGTTTGTTTGGTTTTTAAACAAGCAACATGTCATTGTTTGCTTTTGTTATTATTATTTGCTATTTATACTGCAGCAGTGCCCAGAAATCCCATCTGGACACACCATGCGCAGTTCTTGTCTTTAAATCTTGGTGCAATCAGACATCAACAAGTGAGGGGAATCAGCAATAGCTTATCTCAGATGTACACTTCCAACAGACTAGGAGAAAAATGATGACCAAGAGATTTTTGGTAAATTCTGCCACTCCAGCTGCCAGCCCTGTTTCTTGTTATCACAGGTACCATGCATTGTGCACTGCAGGCAAAATACACCTGCCTTGGTCTCAGTCCAGAGCCTTCATCTTTTGTTAATTCTCCTTGGTGCATCCTCTGTCCCTCTGCTGTTCTCCAATTCTCCATTTTTATAATTCTGTGCTTTTTTAAGCATTGCAGTGTGCTGCCAGAGCAGATTAGTACTGGCATCAGCTGGTTTCCAAGCTCTGATTTTTCCTTACTGTATATAACACTGAACAAGCTACTCATTCCCAACCTCAAGCTTTTGACCCTACCAATTTATTCTTTGGCACATCTGAACTCTTCCAACACCACTGCCCTTCACTTGCTTACTGGGGTAATTTAGAAACTGACAGGCAAACTAATTACTTAATCCAGGGATTAACACAAAGATTCATGTATGAGAAGATCATTCTAAATTTTCTCTCTCATCTAAATCACACTTGTAAGTAATGAGCCATACACTTGGCAAAATTCACTCAATTCAGTCTATATCAATGCAAGACCACATTCTGTTAACTTTTCAGTATCACTCACTTCAATACAACCCCCTGGAGTTTAGCTTAAAACAGACCCAAACTACAGCACAAGACTGATGCACAAGTGAAAGAAGCACCAACCCTCTTGAAATAAAATGCAAAAGCTTGTAAAATATTTGTCATCACAACAACCAGACCCTTCTTCAGGTACTTCAGCATCACAGCCTCCACCACCACAATCCACATCAGTAACCACAGCAGCCATAGGTCATACTGTACTTGCTTAGAAGTCACTGTGACTTTGCTTGCTGCAGGTTCCCAGTAGATTTACAGGCATTTTGACTTTCTCTGGTAAAGTGACTTAAAGATGCAGGTCCATAAAACATGGGAAATAACATAATTCCATCTCAGGAGAAGTACAGCACAAGCCGTGACAGCCAGGCAGGAACAGAGATGATGAAACCCCAGCAAACTGACATAAGTGTCACCTGGCATGGCATGCTGTGACGCAGGAAAACATTCAATCCTAAAAGTACACCTTGGAAGAAGCCCTCTTACAGATAGGATTTCTAAGGTGGAAACTTACAGTAACTAAACAAATACAGGATCAAAAATCAGCCTAATGATCATGTTTGACAGTGCATAAGGCATGCCTTGAGTTTAAATATATTTAGCTAGAGCAGTAACTCCAGATCAACTCCAGATCAAACATAAGTCTGGTCACAAACAATAGGCTGTGGACAGCCACCTTCATGGGCAGTGAATCATACCTGTTCACAGAATTAACAGGGTTCCTCTCCACAAAATCAGAGCAGCTCACTGAATGTTTGGATGCAGTCAGTCAGTTGCTGTTCACAATCACACCATCACTCACATGTAACTATGAATGGAACAGCTGTTTCACCACAGCAGTTTTTCTTTCAAGAAGCAAAATTAATTTACAACAGTGTAACACTAATAATGCTCCCACTCCCACTCCCTTAAAAGAAAACAAAAGGCCTTATACAAGCCCCCAGAAAATTGCCAAAGATTTTCACACTTGGATTCCTTGGCACAATTCAAACATTTTGATTTGGGTATGCAGTGATGTGATTCAGAGCTTCATATTTTTTTAAAGTATTCTCCCTAATAATCTTGGTAGTCCTAATGGGTTTGGTAAATTAAATAAAAGCAATAGACTGGATTTGTTAGGGTAAACTGCAGTCAAATGTGACCTTCAGCCAAATTTTAAGTTGGCTGGTCTTCTGGAGAAATCATTTTTAGGGTCAACGGTTTGGTATATAATGCAGCAGACAGTACCTATATAAACAGCCTTATGAGCGCCTCCTGGCAACCATGGCGTTCTGGTATAGAGGCATATCTTGCATTTCTTTTCACTCTTCCAGTCATAGCTCAATGCCAGGGGCTGGGAGAAGGATGATGAGCCAGAGATTTTTCCTTGCAGGCAGGACGCTTAGAAGATCAAGTGCTCTGGACCACAGAGCACTTACATATCAATATGTATCACTGTGTCACAAGTGGAAAAAGCTCCCACTCTTATAGGTCCCTAAGGCTCAAGTGTTCCCCCACCATCTCCCTAGTATTCTAACAACTTTGTTTGTAGAAAGTATTATCCAGTGATCATATCTGAGGGTTGTGATCGGAAGTCAAGACATAAGATTAAAGACATTGCCCCACTATAGGATTTTTTCTTAAATTGCAGAGATTTGTTCACAACAAACTTTATTTCTTTGCAAGGTCTTCTGACTTAAAATTTGTTTTAGCGTCTATCACTAAGTCATAGTTAGCTGCCAGATAATAAAAAAGCACAGGTAGGAAGGACAGGGTTAACTGAAAAGCTTTCTTTAATTAAAAAAATGGAAGCAGCAGATGGGGAGAGAATATAATAAAATCAGACAGGAAGGATGAAATATGAGTTAACATCATATTTTGTTGAATGACCGAATAGCAAACTCTGCTGACTGATAACTCCATTATTGACCCATTTAAGAAAAAGATAAGCCTCCATTCTCAACTATGAGTTGCAGGCCAAGATGTTCCCAACAGAGGTTGCCTAAGGTTATGTGTCCTTATTCAGCCCCAATTCAGAGCAAAGAACCCAAGGCTGTGTGAGAGCTTTGGTATATGAGCAGCTCCACTGGCATCCTGAGTGGTTCTGAAATGCAACAGCCCAAAAAAGAATCATGCCAACTCGCACATGTCAGGAGCCAAGTCACAGGCTCCAGCAAAATGACAAACATTGTTTAAAACCATGTTTGCTTAAGGCCTTCTTGGTGAACGGGTCACTTGGCAAAATTGTGAACACAAAGCATGCTGTGCAGCTGCCTAAAAGCTCAGCTCTCCTGTGTGCCTGAGCAAAACCAGGATACAGGAGAAACCGGAGGGTTACAAAGGATGCCCACCAAGACTTCTCTAATTATGCTGTTCCATGGCCTTGATGCCAGCAAAAGCTGCTGGGAAATAGCTCTAATTTCTGTTACTGATGTAAATTCTCAAGCCTTCAGAGTGGAGACCTACAGTGCTCTTTGTACTTCTCCTGTCCTCTTTGAAAATGCCATGCTGAACTTTTTACCTTCATTCTCCCCTGCGCTCCATTTCTTCCATAAGTTCTTCTTCTAATGCATTCTGTCTCACTTCCTTGACTTTTAGCACTTACGATATGCAGACAGCAGTGGTGGCGATGCTGAAAGCTTTCTGCTGTCAAAGGAGGCTGATATCCAAAAAGGGAAGATCTGCATGGAGAGATCTCTGACTAGCATATAAGTGAATTTTGTGCATTAGAGAATCTAAATTTTCCCTTTACTCACTTGCAAAAGATCTAATATTAGGATACTCTTTTCATTTCCAGCTTGACCCACAAGCTCAACTTCAGATGCAATCACATGGGCAAAAGTGGAGGAGTCAGCAGTACCAAAACCACATTGCTTCTTGGTTTTGGTAGCTTCCAAACCCAGAAACTGCCTAGCTTGCTTATCCTCCAAGGCTTTTAGGTTGGAGTCAGAACATACTAGTTTCCCAGATACTGAAGAGTGATTAATGGCATTTGCATTCCTGTATGAAGCACTTCTTACTACGTTTAAATTGCTGTCATCTGAAGTTGAAATATTGGCAGTGAAATCAAACTCATACATGCTTTTTTTTCCCCTATAAGAAACAAAATTATCCAAAGCAAAAAGAAAATCCAACACAATGACATAATTGAAAGCACAACTGTAAATAAGTTATTTGAGCCCATCACCTCTTTGAAATACACAGTTCACAAGATCACAGAATCACAAAATAGTTTTGGTTGGAAGGGACCTTCAAAGGTCATCTAATCCAATTCCCCTGCAACAAACAGGGACATCTTCAACTAGATCAGGCTGCCCAGAAATACATCCAGACTGTCCCTGAACATCTCCAGGGATGAAGCATCCACCACCTCTCTGGGCAATTTACCTTCCTCACTGTAAAGAATTTCTTCCTCACATCCAGCCTGAATCTCCCATCTTTTAGTTTAAAACTATCACCCATCGTCCTTCTGCAACAGGCCCTATCAAAAAATCTCTCCTCAATACTCAACCAAAGCTAAATCAAGATACCAAGAGAAATTCGACTGATTCCAGGAATGGGGTCTTAGCTGCAAACCAGAAAGCACATAGGCATAAATGCAAATTCAAGCAATGTTATGAAGATCTCCTAAAGTTGTGACTCAACTGCAGCCTTAGTTTGCTAACTCCCTGATGCAATTCCCTCCTTCTTCTGTAAGACAGCCTTGCACATTAAAGAAGAAATAATTGTGAAACAGATACAGGCCAAAAGTGTCCCAAAATATCACTGCTTGTGGAGAAGAGAACATGCATTTTGTTTTAGACACAGTAGCAAAAGCAGCCTGACTGCAGCTTCTAGGCTGTTACTGACAAGAGAAAAATCTTGCTTTTGAGGCCTTTTCATATTATATAATTCTAACTGTACTGCCTGCTCATTTGCTTCAAGGGCTGAACCTCTATTTTGTCAGTTACCAGCTGGCAGAATTCTCTACTGCAGACATTGTCATCAACATACGAATCCAACATTAAATAAAACAAAACCGGTTAGCTTGAAATAGAGTACCTTTATGCATATATGTGCATTTGCATGCATACAAATGTGCATACATTAACTGGACTGAAAAGCAGAGTCTTGTGCTTACTACATGAGAAGCTTGCCCATAATGTTGCTTGGATAAACAGATGTCCCTGACCATCAGAGTTCTCAAAGAACTGAATAAAATTATCCATCCTATCTTTACAAATCTAACAGAATACTTGAATATTTAAACTTGTACATAAGTCTCTTGTTAGATATCAAATGTGAAACTGAGAGACTGTACCTTCTTTTCAGCTTTTTTTTTTAACTATTGCATTAGCAACATGTGCATTAGTGTACAGCTGGCTAGAGGGATGTTTTTGAAATGTTTATATGTAGGCTCTGCATTCTCCCCTGGAAGTGTTGCTGTTTAAATCACGATCTACTTAACATGTTCAAATCATAGTCTACTTATCATTAAGTGATTTTAAGTAAAAACCCCAGCCAATTAAAAAAACATTTTGAAATCTGATTATTGTAATTTCAGTCCATGCTGAGGAAAAGTCATATGAAACCAAGAAGTAAAGATAAAAATGAAGGCCAGCTTTAACATACCATTCTGTAGGAGTTGGGTATTTGTGCAGAGTGACATGAAAGACAGAAACCAGTAACGCCCTTGCTGTTGCAGCCAGGACTCTGGCACATAGAGGGCTGAGCTCCAGAAAGAGATCATGCCAGACCCTTTGCACAAGACATATTTTCTGTGCATGCACCTAGCAAAGATCACAGACACCTTGTGATAAGAGGCTGGTAAGAGAGATGGAGCTCCCACACAGCAGGGCTACAAAGCAGCACCTTGGTGAGATGGCAGCTGCTGCCAGGCAGGTGGCCTCTGGTCAGACAGTGATGGTGGGCCACCATGCTTAATGCTGGGTTTGTTTTGCAAGTGCCTGAGTACCTGAACAGCTATAAGCATTACTGTCATTCTGCTGGTCTCAGTGGATGCGCCACATCAAGACCTCAACACCTCTAACAGCTGTTTTGAGTGAAAGATGAGGAAATTGATGAGTCATGTTTTGAAACCAGAATGTTTTAACCCACAAGTGAAACACGAACACTCTTGAAACGAACCATGAAGCATTTTTGCTTTCAAGAAGTTATTCATTTGAGAGTAATTCACCTTTGCTCCTACAGTTTCATTTACAACTGTGACCTTGTTTTTCATTTAGTATTTTTTGCCAACTAAACAATCCTGATTTCATGGTGATTTACCCTTTGCAAGTAATGTATAACTGGAGTAAACTGAAAACTGCAGTCCATTTAAAAATAAAAAAGACATCAAAGTTGACTTTCTATGGCAAGTACCCCCAGGAGCTGAAGTACCGAAGACAGTTTGCAAAGCTGTAGCACTAAGCTGTGAACTCTCCTTAGCAGTGACAAAACTTGAGGCTTGGATTCGGTATCATCTAGCAGAGCTTGAGACCAGTAGACAAAACAGCAGACCCAAGGCTCATCTATATTTCAGCAGTACCACTTGTTGTAATAAAAGACAACGCATCACATGATTAGGTCCATAATCCTTCCTAGAGCTTCCAGGTACACTGAGTTCTGCTTTTAAGGGATGACATTAATAGGAACCATTTTGATGACACTGGAGAACTACATCTCTAAGTGAACAGAGCCTGATGCTTCAGGGAGACATTCAAGGAGGTGTACAAAGAGAAGCCGTGTAATAAGGGGCCCAACTTCTTTGAGTGGGAAATGTTTTTCTGAAGAGTTTAGAGCACAAGTCTTACGAGGAATGGCTGGGGGAACTGAGGTCATTCAGTCTAGAGAAGAGAAGGCTCAGGGGGGGACCTTATCTACAACTGCCTGAAAGGAAGTTATAGCTCCCATTTTTTTAATGAAGCTGGAGAGAAAATGCGGGCAATAGGATGGTAACGCATTATTAAGATTTCCACTGGTGTCACCATTATGTCATAAACTTATCCCCTTACTCTGCTGTTCCTGATCCACTTCTCCCTCTCTCTGCCATCCTTAAACTTAGCTGATATCTCTCCTTCCGAATATCTTGATGTTCATTATAAATTCTCATAGCCAAAACATAAATCCTTTCTTTAGCAATATCACCAATGCATTATTTAACTGCTTCTTCTCTCTGTCCCTGGTTCTCTAATTTGCATCACAATCCTATCATCCACATTTCCTCTCCAGATTCATTAAAAAAATGAGGTTTCATCTTTTAAGAATAGTATATAGATACCTCCCCACATTTTTTTCATGCCTGCCTTTGTATGTACATAGAACCTTACAGAACAAGTTTGTGGTCCTAAAAACAGGAGTATGGACAATATGCAATCATTTTCAAACTGACAATCTGAGGTGCTCCACTTTTAACATTTCTAGATTAAAGTATCCCAAAGAGAATCAACCTGCAAAAGGGCTCTAATATGAATCAGACTCAACAGACACATTGGAAATGTTAGGCAAAGAATATGTTTTATACAGGATAGTTACTATTATTTCTAATACTGTCATTAGTCACATATAAGTGTGAAAAAATACATACAGCAATGCAGATTTAGGGTTGTTCTAAATCCGTAACACTGATCTATTTAGGCAGTATGTGGAGAAATTATGAATTACTATGCAGCATCCATGTATCCTAAGTAGCAATGGAAACTACATTATGGCTATGAAACAGTGCCTATTTTCTCTAGGAATTGCCCCAGTCACACAAAGACATTGTTTCTTCCTCAGCAGATCATGGGCTGAATTTACCTGACTGATGCAATGGAGGACATGATTTCAACCACCACATTTCTTTCTCCCTTCCTCTTATCATGGTTTTTCCTTTGACAGAGAATACTCTTTAAAAAATAAGCAAACAAAAAGAACCCCAAACCCATGCCATTTCTACCTAGCTGCACTTCCAGCATTTCTTCAGAATGCAGTCTGTGCTGACAGCTGTGCAAGCACAAAGGAGAAAGAAAGCACAGGAAACCAAGTTCTGCTGATGCTAATTAACAGTACTTCTCAGCTTCTCCATTAGCCTCCTGGTAGGCATGGCTTTGCATGCAGAACAGATGAAAGAGCATGTAAGCCTGCCAGATCTCCAAATCAGCTGAAAGCTGAAAGTCTACTCCCTGAGTCACGACACAGGTCGGATATCCGTAAAATAAGGAGGAGCTGTCACCATAAGAGGCTGCAGCTTTGCTGCAGCACCCAGAAAAGGCAATGCCATTGCCTTTGCTTGTTCGACGTGCCCATGTTCGAGCAGAGCCTTAAGCCATGGAGCAGCAGCATGACTGCAGTCATCAAACAGCAGAAAGTGACACTAAGGACATTTGACTGAGTCTTGAGCTCAGGAGTAATGGTTGCTTCGGTTTTGTCCAGTGTAAAAGGTTATCTTGCTAGAAGCACCAGCTGTCTTGTTGGCCCTTCCTTGTGCTGTAGGAAGCAGGCTATTTGCTAACACATAAAGTAAAACCTTACCAGCATTCTTCAAACAGAAGCACAAATTGGAGAAGAGAAAAAAACAAAATGGAACAAGGCAACAGATGGTGTTAACTTAGGGAAGAGGAACAGAATGGTTAGAGACCCTTGACTGCATTCATGTAAGTTATGTTACTGCCCTTAAGATTTAGTTCCTCAACCACGCAGTCGACAAATCATGGGGTCAAGCAAGAAACAAGTTACTGTTAAAATGACAGATTTGTTCCTTTGGTACACAAACGTTGGATTTATTTCTGATAATCTACTCACAAAAGTGAGGCAAATCGAAATAAGTAATTAACCAGAAAACATCTTCAGCTGTTTCACCCCAATTAGCAGTTTCCAAACCTCTTACTGAGCAAGTCGGATACAGTTCCATCAACCGAAAAAGCTTATTACTCTGATCCAGATAGGGATCCATGCACCACTGCAGTGGTTGCAGCAGATTTAGGGGGTGCTGTTCCAGAGGGAGTGACGCTGCACTGCACTGATTTGGTGGGGAAAAACCTTACTGCTTATGGTGATGAGCAAGACACATGAGCAAGGGTGTGGAGAAAGGGATAGTCAAGGGAGGTGTTTTGAAAAAGCAAAATTGGGCTTGCCTGTATATTTGCTGATAAGCACAGCACACTTGACAAGGATATACTGAAGAGGCAAAGGTATCTGATTTAACACTGGGCTTATGCTGTTCTCAGTGGTCAGTCCCATCATAATGTGTAGTTCCAGAAAAAGCTTTGCATGGAAGAGAAGATGGTGTATCTGTACCCATCCACTGTAACTGTTAAGAGTTAACCATAAGGGTTAATTGTGGTTGGAAGATATGAAAAAGCAGTAGCATTTTACAGCATTTCTAGCCTCACTAGCAGTATCTGCTCCCCATTTTCAGCACTCTCACAGCCTCCCCATTTTCTCTCTGAATTATTCAAGATTAACAAGTGTCATTTCCACTCCCCACTTTGACTGATCTTTCTAACTACGAACACTGAACAAACAGATCTGAGAGCCTGGCAGCAGCAAGCAACCTTGGTTCACTGCATGCAGGGCATGGAAAATGCTCTGCTCTCCCAGGGACAACGTGAAAGCTACAACCAGTGACTCAGCATTAGCCCAGTAACGCCTCTCCACGGAATCTGAGACAACCCCTCCAAACATTCCTGCCTCTTTCCTGCACACAAAGGGATCAGACAACAAAAACCACTCCTTGTAACAATTTCCTGTCTCTAACAAATATACTGCTCCCATCAACTCATGACTGAACAGTGCTATCAAGCTTTGCATTGTGATGCACATCTACGGACACATACAGGGTGAAGCCAATGCTGAAAATTGTGGGTTTTTGTCTATCAGCTGTGCTCTGTGCCATGCACACACAGCATTTCATTAAGCACAGAGTAATACCTTGATTCCCTTAGGGACTTGCTGATGGAAAATAGAACATCTCCTTTCATAAGTGGGCAAGGTCACGATTCACCACACATTCCTCAATGCACACGTTCATTTTGGAGTCGATGGTGAGATAATTAAGTATCTGTTCATTATACATTTCATATTAACACAATAAGGTATCTTCATGTAAGATTAATTTTACAAGATCTGAGGAAAACCATCATTATATTACATTTCAGTGCCATCTGTTCAACTACTCCAAATGCAGTGGAAGAATTCTGATTTACGTCCAAATTATTTTTTATATGTTACTCTTTATGTTGGATGCAGAATTTAAAAAGTTCCATGTACTAGCTACAGGTTGGGCAAAGAGGAGATTCAGAGCAGCCCTGCAGAGAAGGACTTGGGGGTGCTGGTTGATGAGAAAATGAACATGAGCCAGCTGCAGTGTGTGCTCGCAGCCCAGAAAGCAACCGTACCCTGGGCTGCATCAAAAGGAGCGTGACCAGCAGGTCGAAGGAGGTGATCCTGCTCCTCTACTCTGCTCTCGTGAGAC
>JBCJKH010075271.1:0-17267 GCA_039877255.1 Loriculus beryllinus | reverse complement strand
GTCTCAGAGTACTGGAATTAAAGGTTCCATTATTTTTCAGGTAATTTATTTTGCATCACTGTATTATAAGATTGAGGACAGATGCTTTGGCCCTTTGCCTCAACTCTGCAGACGGTTCACCTTATTTATTTGAGTACTTCCTATAAATCCAACAAGTCCCAAGAGTATAGTTAAACATGCACATAATATTGCCGGATCAGGGCCCTCATCTTGATTTGCTATGCTTACTGGATGCACTTTTTTTTCCTGTTGCTGTCAGATTCCAAATAATCTTTCCAGATGATTACTCCAGCTTTCCAAGTTCATCTCTGTGTGGGGTCACATATGCATATATACACGTATACACCTAGCAGGTACCTAGTTCTGCCTCACTCCATAAGCTTAATGCATCCAATACAGTTCTCTACCTGCAACCCACCTTTTCTGAAACCCCCAAGCTATTTCCTCCTGAACTCAACTGTTTGAGTGTTCATAGTTCTATAGAAAATACAAAGATTTTAACTGGACAGTGTTTTATTAGAAAAACAAGATTTCTATAACTATATTAACAAGGTTTTCACCATATTTCTGACACAGTGGTTTCCTTGTTTATCTTCTTACTTCAGTAAGACTTTTCAAAATCCTTTTAATGACTCTGAAAACTTATTACGCTGGTATGTTTGGGTATCTTTGGAGTTGAGAGGGTAGGAAGTAAAAAAGGAGTATAAGAGTTGTATGCTACTTCTAATCCAATCCCCTCACACATATAGTACTTCCCTTCTTTTAGCTGGCATTTCCATATTTGATGGATTTTCTTGCCACTTCTGAGAACAGTATATTACTGCAAATAACAGAGATGCATTGCGTATATCCTGTCTGCACAATATAAGCATTTCATACATCATTTAATTGTTACAAAGACTCATCAAGGTTAATGTATTTTTCTTAAAGTTAAGGAACTGATAATTTTTTTTACCCGGTTGATGGTTCCATAGTGTTTGCAGAGCAGTCCATTTGGCAGCAGGAAACTGTCATAGATTTCATTTTTATTGCACTGCATTAGCATCAAAGTCACATACTTTTCACTCAGTAAATGAATAAGAAAACACTAAATTTGTTTCAACCTTGGCAACTTCTGTAGTATTTCTGGGTAGGTAAATCAGCCACTGTCTGCCATCCTTTGATGTAATATTAAACTGAGGCCATGAATATTTAAAGGGATTTAATTTTCCGAATAGCTCTATCCACAAATATAATGCGATAGTCCCTGTGTCTAAGTCATATTCAAATAGAATGATTTCCTCTTTTCAACTACTGAAGTCAAACCAACTATGTGCTTGCCCATGACTATATTTTGCCCAACATTAATGAATTTCATATATAAATTGTATTCTGTTGTTGAATCAATTCACAAATTCTACATTTAAGATTTACTTACATAAAACTAAAAAGTCACTTGAAGGGAGATAACTAGTTACCACTATCTACTATTCAAATGATTTGCCCCTAAAGAAGTGTGCAGGTGTGGAAAGTAAATAATGTTTTAATGCCGTGGCTTATAAAGATGAACAATCTGACTGTTCTTGTGCTTTTAGAGAACAAGGTCAGAAAGAAATTAAATTCATAGAGTAGCCATGTGAGATTCCTGGGTAAAGGGGAGCCTTAGTAGGAAACAAAGGGAACTTGATAATCTTTATTTTCTTACTTTTCCAAAAAGAATAATATAGAAAGAATCAGCTTAGGCAGTAAGTGTGTCCTGAAAGTTATTGGCAACTAAAACCAGTTTTCTTTCTGTACCTTCTTTCCAAAAGAGCTTATTTAGATGAACTTTTAATTGAATATTGGTAGATAAAGAAGTGAGTGATTTAGACCACTAACATCCTCAGGAGCTGTCAAACAAATACCCTGGTTCTCAGCCCATGATTCAGCTTTCATGACACAAGAGGTGTTGGATGCTCAGGCTTAAAGTATTATTATTGCCTCAGAATAAGAAAAATATTCCAAGACTACCAAAACCATGTAGAAAACTACATCAGAATTTAAGAGACCATATGGAGACAGACTCAGTTTAGTATTCTAGATGTTTAGATTTACATCTTTTTTCTTCCAGTCTTCAGGTAAAACTATTGTTTCATCTGTAGTCTGTCTAGTAAAACATTTAATCTGCATCTTTTATTCCAGAAAAAAATATCATGGTTTATCATGATTTATCATGATTAGAAAACTGTAGATTCTATTAAAGAGATTCAATGTATCTTGAAACTAAATTGGTATCAAACCCCTTCAATTTACAATGGCATACTAAAGTCTCCCCCAGATAGATGTAACTAGAGAATTTATAGCTGAGTTTACAGATACTTTAAAGATATGTCTACAGTTTAGACAATTTAAGATATACTGAATATGAAAAGCAGACAGTAGTTCCCTTCAGAAAGTAGGTTTGGTAGGCACATCATAGTATATTTGAGCTGGAACACTTCAACAATGAAAACAAAAGCATCAGCATTTTGACTGAAACAAAGCTGATAAACATCGCAATGTAAACATCTCAATGGCTTTTTTCATCATGCAGCTGTAATATTCTATGAAGGAAAAAATCAGCATTCTTGAGCTGTTCTTCCCCAGTGAATACTAACTACAAGGCTTAGGATTTACTGATTGCAACTATTCCACAGGGTAAGCATGCTTTGCTGTGCGCCCAGCAATCTTACTTTTGACTGATCGAGTCTGGGGGACATACTGAAGCACACCATAGGTTTTTTTCTCTTTGGCTGTGCACCCAACTTTCATTTTCTATTTGTATTTGGGACATGGCCTGAGTGCAGAAAGTATTTGTTTCACAGTCTAGACAGAGCACTTTCTGAAAATAAACATTTTATTTCCACTCAGATTTGCAAAGTTTTGGAAGACCTCCTAAGCATATATACCAGGAGGAGATCTCTGACACCGAACAGCTTTGACCTTGCAGGGAAAGGTATATTGGATGTGTATGCTGAAGTTAAACAAATTCAAAATAAAGTGTTTCATTTTAAGAAAGTCCCAGTGGTATTTATCCTTTGGAATGTCTTGCATAGGAAAGTGACAATTTCTTTATCACCTGAAAGCTTTTCCTAAAGACTAAACATCTTTCCAAAAGATAAGTTATCTCACAGGGACAGTTTGAATTTGATGTTTTCTGAGAGAGTTTCTGTCATCTGTGTAATGTCAGGTTGAGGCAGGGTTACTGCACAAGTCCCTTTAGCTCCAAACTTACAATGGTAGAAAGAACATCTGTAAGAACTGTGGCCATTCAGCAGTGGTCATAGTCAAAATTTCAGTTTCTGACATTTCTTTTTCATTCAGTGACTCCTAACTCTGCAGAATGCAGAACTTTGAGAATTTAGGAGCAGCTCTTGAACATTTTGCTTTTTCAGAGCCTGAAAGAACTATCAATTGGCCAAAACAAAAATTGCCCTATTCCACATCTCACTTAAAGAAGCAAGATGTGGTCATTGCTCAAGGCATATGTGGCACAGTCAAAACCCTTCTGTGTTACCTACATATTTTGAACCTGCACATGGAGAGAAGCCAATTCTTTAGAAATCCCTAACCACAAACTTTTTCTCAGTATTTTCCATTTACTGTATCTTATTAATATGACAGTTACTATAGTTCAAACACATCTTGTGGGTGCTTGACAGATTAACACAAAGTTATTATTATTCAGATTATAAATTTCATATCAAAATCCTACATATTGACTGACTAGACAGGCAGCCTACATAACTAATTTTAAGTAGATGCCTAACTTTAATATGTAGAAAAAACAATGAATCCAACCACTACCATTTAACACATTATTGTTTAATCTCTTTATAGAGAGACTACGTGAATATACAAGAGTTACTGGGAATATTTGATTGTTTCTCTGAAGATGCATACTGAGGACCCATGCTTGCCTTTTACTGTGTGCTGAAACTGTTCATGCCTCTTCTGTATTTAAGAAGTTGACATTTGGGAAATATATTTTCCTCTTGTATTTTTTCTTCCATTTTAGCTAGCTTTGATGTGCAAACTATTCAGGTCCTGAACTCATGAGATTATCTGAGCTCATTTTTTTTTTTTGATGCTCTTACTTGACAAAGTAATTTTGCTTGCAAAAATTACTTTCCCAGCTGACGAAAAACAACAACAAAAAATAAGTAAGAAAGTATTTTTTATTTTTACAATATCAAAATTTAATCACTCTTTAAATTCTGAAGTACTTGGCTCATTATTCAGATTTTTCTTTTCGGCATGTGCTATAAAGTGATTTTTGCAAGTTGTAGCTATGGTTATTGCAGGAGTCCTGATCTGGAGGTCATATGACTGTAAAGGAGAAAGTCTAAAACAAGAAGGAAAACAGTTTAATAAAAAAACTGTTAGCACTGAAATATGAGGAATGTACCCCATCTAGAAAGAGATACACACAAAAGTAAACAAAGAATCACGCCAGTGACCGGAAGACCCTAAATGAACTAAGTAGCATATTGTGAGCTCTCACCCTTCCCTGTAAGACCAATATAGCTCATGGTATGGTATAAAAAAAGACAAATGCATTAGAAGACACTTGATTTCTTATCACTGACTTCTATAATAGTAGAACCTGATGAGTTTCAAACGTACTTTTCCAACAAATAAAAGTTTTGCCGCTTGGCTGAATGTAATGTAGCAATTGGCTGAACAGTAATATTAGCATTTCAGATTTTGGAGTGGAGAAATGTAAGAAAATAAAATTGTCATGTTAAAAATCTACCACAATACTGGACTGTTCTCTGTCTGACAGCAAAATGCCATGAGCACTGCAATGGACAATGAACAGGTTCAGTGCTCACACAAGACTGTTTTTTACTAAATCACAAATTATTCTATAGAGCCTAGGCTTTCTGAAGAAGCCTTTTATCCTGACATTTCTTGGTCCAATCTATTGTAATGTATTAAATCTAACTTAACTTAACTGTGGTATGTGAGAAATGCAGAACATGCATGTCTCCTTGCTAGTTTTCTCTGCATTTATATGAAACCTGCTTTTGCTCTCTCATACACCATTGTAAATCAGAAGTAAATTTACTGAATTAGGTGGAATCCACTGGAACAAACTGGTATAAGTATGTGAATAATCAGGTTCTTTATACTTTAATTCATTGTTCCTGGTTTTTTTTTCCTTTCCTGCCCCCCAACATTATTTTGACACAGAGGTAACTGTGGTCAGTATATTCTACTTGCAGCCTTCATCGTGGTTACATCTTCGCTGTATTTATAGCGAATGAGGCAGATCAAAGAACCCCAAATCAGCTGCAGAAATAGCTAAAGCTTGTTTAAACAACAGCTGACAAACACTGTGCATGCACCATTTGCCTTAACCTCAACTCTGGCCTCATGATGGATGAAGAAATACAGCTTTCTGGCTGAACAAAAAACATCTACCAGCATGAATTATAATGGTAGATGGAGTACCACGTTCCTTACGAAACCTTAGACTTTCTAAAAAATTCACTTTCAATTTGACTGCAAACATGGAAATTCTCAACTTGAAAAGAAACATTTCTTTTCCCCAAGAAAATGCAGATGACAACTGAAAATTGCTGTTTCTTTTAACTAGAAACACTACCACAACTCCACAAATCCAAAGTATTTCTAGATAATAATGCCTTAAGCTCACTTTATATCTCAAGAGTTGCTCTTATCCACACACACATAAGACAATGAAAAGGACATTCAGGAGAAATATTTCCTTGACATTTTGGACACAGTGAAATCAGCACACAGGACAAATGGTGTGGCCACATCACAACATGTTGATGCTTGGCCTGTCAATCAAAGTAATTAGTTGATGTAGGATGAGCTATGGTTTCTCTTTTTTTTAATCTTGAATTACTATTTAAAGCAGTTATTAATAGAACTGGAAAAATCACCCATTGGCTACCCTCCATTTCAGATGTACGTGCTGATAATCGCATATCTAAATATTTGATTGATATGGCATTCAAGTTCTTCAGAAACTACCCCATCATGCACTGCTGTAAGTCAAAACATGGAGTTTTCAAAGAACCTTGAGACTACTGCCTAATAAAATTTCCTGTAGAATATTCTTGGCTTTCAGGATATTTCTGATATATCTCACAGGATATACCTAGTATCATACATAGACATTCTTCTCAGCTTCTACTAACTGTTATCTACTAACTGCTATAGAAACATGACAGCCTTAAATTTGCACTTCCCTTGTTTTTCAGATTAACATTATTTAAGAATTTGAAGAAATATCTGCTCCAGAGTAGAATATTTATAGTCTGTAAATAGTTTCTAGATTTGTAAAAAGAGTCTCAGAAGTGCAAGAGCCAAACAGATATCACTTCCAAAGACGTGTTCCAGCTGATTTTATCCAAGTAGATTTTCTGTTTAAAATCAGGAGTTGACATTGCTAGAGCTGTATCATCCAGTAAGCAAAGCAAAGACTTTCTCCTATGGTGAGAGCATTTGACATTTTTTATATGTAAAGTTACAATTCCATTATTAAAGAGGGATTATTTTTTCATTAAATTTTTCATTATATACCTTCAGCATGCAGAAAAGTAAGCTGAAAGCACCCCCAGTGATCTTGAAATCACTGTGAACAGGGACTTCTTGATTAGTATAAATACCAGCTTTTGTTAGCGTTCATGATGATTTTCCTTGCCAGCAAAATCACACCACTAGCACATCTACCATACGTCTTTGCCTTGGAGTCCGGGAAACAAGCTTAGGGAATTTCCAAACACAATTCAAAGGCGCTTAAAGTCTGTTTGCTTAGCATCTGAATGCAATCATGCAGTTAGACTTCTCATTCAATTTGCAATTTCACCTAAAACATTAGAAAGAGTTTCTGCTTACTATCTAGTTTACTTTTCTTCTGTGCAATGTTTTATATTGTGAGAGCAGCTATCTGATGATAGAATATTAATTTTTTTCTCTCTTTTGTAAGAATATCTAGGATACACCAGATTATCAGCCTACATATTCATCCATGTGTGAAAATGCATAAATCACACTGCTGCTGTCAAAGGGCACTTTATGACTGTCAAGCTGTCAAAATCTAATCTCTCTTTAGAGAGGTAAGATTCTTGTTTGGTCTTCTGTTATCATTTCACCACCTAGAATAGGAGGAAGTGGCAGGAGGCAAAGTTCATGATTCTTTACTTTCCTTCCTCTTCCAACATTGCTACATCATTCTAGGTCTGAATCCACATTGGCACTAACCTGCTCCATCAGTGAAAGTGTTTAGGGAAAAACACCTTTATCATGGCAGACTCTGCGTTCTAATAGCTACATTAATACGTGAGGACTCTCTAATCTGCCCAACTCCCAAAACATTTCAATTATGAGTGGCTGAAGTCAATAGATTTCAAAGTAAGAAACACTTGACATATTGAGTAGAAATTTGGGTGGTTGGCTCACATTGGGCATCTGGCTGCTCTCCACTGTACTGTCATGTTTATCCCAGTAGATAATGTAAAGGTAGTTCAGGAAATATGAGCTGCAACCACTGTAATATAAGTGTAACTATAAAAGGTAGCATTCTTCATAAAATTCACATTTTTGAAAAAAAAAACCAAAACAAAACAGTCGACACATCACTATAGCAGATAAGAGTAGATAGCATAGGAACACCAGGAGAACCTGGTGCTTAATGAAGCAATAGCGTGTTGGTAACATCATGCTATTAACACAGTTCCAAGTATATACTGTCAATAGTAGCTCACGTAACTCATTGGCAGCATGACTATATTTTGGAATGAGGATGCAGATGCAGAATAGACAGGAAGCTGGGGCTTTTAAAGGCACTATTAAAAGAATAAATAATTAAAACACAATAATTATCATAAAAGCTTCAAGTATCGTTCAGTAGAAAACAAACTAGTGGTATAACAATACTTTCCTTCACAACATTACTATGAATTTGTAACTGTTAACTTCAGTAAAATTACACGTAAAAATTGTCAGCTAAAGAAAATCCTACATAGAGGTCAAATTCAGCACTGCTGAAGATTAAGAAGACACTTTGTTTGGGTTTTTTTTTTTCCCAACCATTCAAAGAGGCATGGATGTGACATTTCCTGAGTGACATGCCACAGAAGAAAATGCAGAAGGCAAATGTAGAAACCGCACATGAAATTTCTGCCACAGGTGAAAGAACAGAAGAAAGAGCAGAACCATATTAGCATCTTTCGCGGCAGTCAGGGGAAGGGCAGAGAGGCAGGAGAAATACTCTTCATGTTGGTTTCACTCAAAACTGATTTTCAGACAAGACTGGTGAGATTTGATCTTGCAGAGCTGTGACACTTGGTATGAGCATAATGATGTGTTTCATAATATTAGCAGTATAATGAATGAAATGTAGTAAAGTTTAAATGACAAATCAAAACCCATATGCCAAAAAGCATGCAGTATAATGAAACACACTTAAGGAAATAGTCCTGAATGGGATAGGAAAATATAATACTAGACAAAACGGTTGCAGAGTGAAGAACTTTACCCGATACATAACCAGGGACATATACATAATTCCTTGACATAATAGCTTTGTCCCTTCCTAGTTTTTAATGATTTGTTGTGACATATCTGGATTGGTTTTTGAACATTTTTTTTTTACTAAATGTCAAATTTCAGAACTCACAGTCCCTACCTGGGAAGAAAGCACCACTGAAGTGTTTTAAATATCTTAGAACCTTATAACCATTCATGAATTTAAGGAGTCACATAAATCTGTTGTTAGGCTGATTGGTAAAGACGGTAAACAGTAGCAGTGCCTAACTTCACGCAATGAATCAGTCTGTAAAATGGAAGAAAGTGTTTTTTCATTCCATCTTCACAATCTAGATAAGGGTGTTTTGATGGCAACTGTGTTATGAGGCACACTGGAAAGATCCACTGTGCTGAATCAATGCTTGTGCTGATGCATACAATTGCTAACAATAGCAATGGCACAACAGGTTTGGTTGGGTGACTGGTTTTCTCTTTTTGTCTTGAACTTTTATTAACAGGTTGAATAAAAACTCTCTGATATATCTGGCAATATTGAAAGAACTTCCAGATTTATTTCAGCAGGAAAACTTCCCAAGGAAGTGTCATGTAGTGATCTGAATGAAAAGCAGAAGACAGGATACTTAATTCTGTTCTCACAGCAAGTACACCTGATGAAAGCCAACCTTTCCTGATTTCTTAAAAGCTGCCAACACATGATACAACTCCAGAGAAATCCAGTGCAAATTTCTTGTTTCTTGCTACTTTCTCATTTCTCAGTTTTGGAAACACACCGTTCTCTAAATGCAGCTGTTGTGGGGAAATTTGCTCTTAAGTTTTACCTTGAGCTTTGGTTCATCTGTCCAGTGGTATGGGTAATAAAGTAAGGTAATCAAAGAGTAATTAATATTTACAGAGTATTCCAAAATGATTTGTATGAATGTTGTGAAAACTCTCTGATATAAGGAAAACAAGACTGTTATGAAGAAAATTCTGGCAGTAGGGCACAGGCAGCACTACTATGATTGTGTATTTTCTTTGAGTTGGAGTACTTAGAATCACAGAATCATAGAACAGTTAGGGTTGGAAAGGACCTTAAGATCATTCAGTTCCAACCCCCTTGCCATAAGCAGGGACACCTCACACTAAACCATGTCACCCAAGGCTCTGTTCAACCTGGCCTTGAACACCACCAGGAATGGAGCATTCACAAGTTGCTCGGGCAACCCATTCAGTGCTTCACCACCCTTACAGTAAAGAACTTCTTTCTTATATCCAATCTAAACCTCCCCTGTTTAAGTTTTAACCTGTCATCTGTTGTCCTGTCACTACAGTCCCTAATGAAGAGTCCCTCCCCAGCATCCTTATAGGCAGACCCCCTTCTTAATGAAAAACTTCCAATCAGTTTCAGGTAACACTTCATGATAGCTCCCAAGCTACCCTCATAGTTCACTTAAGAAAAATTATCATCCTCTGACCAGAAACACAAGTCACAAAAAAATGAACAAAGAACATTGGAAATCGAACCTGATACAGATATAGTATCTGAATTGCAGTAGTATAACTGAGCATATGATAAAGCTGTATTCTGTGTTATGGGCAAGGAGCAAGGACACAACCAAGCAGTAGCTCTCTTGTTTTCTACACCCAAACTGTTTATACAAGCCTTTAATGAACTTTCCTTTTTCTGTTACAGAACATCCTCTAACATTTTTAAGGCACTGTTTTAAGGCATTGTGTTTTAAGGCACTGAATTCTCTAAAGGTTAAGCGTGATTCTGCTGAAATGCATTATGTCATCAAGCGATGCTGATCATGGAACGCTAATCCTTTAATTTGGTTTAGTTTAAGACTGCATGAGAGTACTGGAGGAACTATTTTCTTCTGTTCTCTCAAAGTAAGGATGCCTTTGGTAAGTATGTAGGATGGAAAATTCCTGGAGAAAAACCCAGTGCTAGACCCCACTTTTGTTAGATTTCAGCAGGCAGCAATATAGTACTATTTTACCTGCAGTCATTTCCTTAGTTCCTGGGAACTGACTCATTATTTTACATTTTGGCGTGCAAACATAGACAGGAACATTTCTTTGAGATACCTCTTGAACCACAGTTGAATGTTAGTATTGGTATTCCTGGCAGAAATCTAAACACTCTAGCAATTCCCAGAAGTACTGAAACATGCATTTAGTATCACTTTAGGTATTACCTCACATAAGTGTAACTCAGTTTACAAGGCCAGATGTATCTCTCTGATATCAGAGATCTGTTATGACATCTCCCAGACACTGACCCACTTCCTATTCCATCAAACTAACACAAAAAGTCATTAGCTAATCAAACTTGAATCTTATTTCAAAATTTGAAACTATTTCACAGCAGAATTTGATTAGAGGAGAAATGGAATTGCTTAAAATATCTTTTTTCTTTTTTTAACTTCACAACAAGTTAATCTACGTATTTCATGACTCCTGATGATAGATAGAATACACAAAAGATTTTCAGATATTTTTTGTAGGTATTTTAGGGAATTAATCTTGTCAAATCCAAAGTACTGACTCATTCTCTAATACAACATAAATAACAATTTATTGTGGACCTGACCTAGATCCAAACATCACCTCAACAGGGCAACTCAAGTTTGTACTTCAACAATATTACTGGATGGTCTGTTACATATTGACAAAAAAGAAATCAGAAAGGACTACATTTTCTAGAAAAACAGGCAAATTGAGAGTATGGTAAGAGAATGTAATATCTTTGCTGTTTACTCATAGCATAACACAGAGCATGAAGTGTAAGGAATATGACAGAAATGTTAGCAAAGCACAAATTACATTTATAAAAACTCAGAATCAGAGGGCTTTATTTGAAGGCATGCTGGTTTTCCATTTTTTGTGAATATAAACTGGAGTAACTATACAGACCTCCATACAGCAAATTCACACTAGCTGATAAATTCATCCACTGTCCATTTCTATCATAAAGCAAAGAAAATTGTCATGAAAAGAACAAAAATAAGATCCCTAACATGCATTTTTACTTCTTGGCTAAAGTTCTAAGCTTGTACTGGAAAGATTAGAAGTATTTCTATATATGCCAGAAACTTCTTGTATAATTTTAGTTTACATTGTGGGCCAGTATAACTGGATTGGTGAAGTCAAAGACAAGAGGTGGAAGGTGCAGAAAGCATGTGAGTTTCTACTGATTTGTTTCCCCAGTTCCTCTGAAACAGATCTTCAGTCCTGTCAAGAAATGTTCAGCTACAGTAGAGGATTATGGTCAGCAAAGAGGACACCAGGATCTCAGTTACTGAAGACAGTGACATGGTGGCTAGCCCCAGGAAACAGCATACAACAAAGGGTATCACCTCATGCATAAAGGTATGTTCAGCTGAAACTTTGACTATCTGGCATTTCAATGAGCTGGCTAATGTCATTAATTGCAGAAAAATCCATAAAGCACACTTCAATAGAATTAAAGGAATTGTCATGAACAGCAGGTAGAAAAGTCTGAAACTGTTTGAAAAATGCTGTCCAAAGCAAGGAACCAGGATCTTCATTACTATGAGTAGAACTGCAACCAAGCTGGTACATGTTAAAAGCAAATCAAATTAGCACAACTGTTGTAAAATTATATACAGTTTGTTACCATGGTTCTTTTGGTATCATTCTTAGGGCATCCTTCTCACTCTGCTGTATTTTTCCATTGTGATCATGAAAACTGCTGCTTTAATGGGGTTAAGGTTAAGCTTGCTTTCAACACTGATCTATAATTAGGATGGCTGTTATTCTATGGTTTCTGTGGAGCCATATGGTTATCTAATGCTAACAAGACCTGCAATGCTTCACATTCTGTATATTGCTTCCTGTCTGGGTTCTGGTTTCCTCATTTTCTGCAGCATTTCTTGGGTTGTCTATATAAGGAAGGAAAAGGAAATCAAAGTCTGTGTTTATTGTGCTTCCTGGAGATTAATATGCCCCTATGAATAGGTTTGAAAAGATTTCAGCCATTCTTGTCTTGTTTTTTCTGCAAAAGGATATACCCTAAGAGCTACAAAGAAAACTGTTCAAGCTTGCTTCTGTGTATTTGTCAGAACTCTATTTGTTTTATTTTACTGAGTTGCACCAAGGGAGTACCAGTTAACATTCCTCAACTGATACTGCCACTTCAACAGACTTTTTTCTTCTTCTTTTATTTCCCAATGTTTTTTGTTTGTTTCCAATATTACCTAGAAGGAATTAGGTATCAGAAAGGTGTAAAAAGGAAAGATACTTCCCAATCCAGTAATGACAAGACAAGCAGGAGGTTAAGAAAGGAGGTATACAGCAGTCACAGAGGGGATAGGCCTTGTCATGGTAATTTAGTGTTTAGTAACCCAGTGGTTTGGCTTTTGGAGAAGGGAAACTCACCACACATTTTGACTTTCTGTTCTCTGCCAAAATTGGCAAGAACAGTTTCATATAGGGCTTTCTTTACCACCTCCTATCCTCTCTCCCCCTCCCACCCAAAAAAATGCAACTGTAGACATTTTATAATAAATTCACTGTTTCTTAGAAATGAGCTTTTCCCATTTTGCTTTAATACTCTGGTTTACTTCCTGTTTCCTCTGGGTCCAGTTTTTACGGTTTCAGTGCAGCACTTTCAGTGCCAATGTCAACATAAAGACAGGAGCATTTTCAGTTTATGACAGGTCTGACAGTCATGCTTCCAGTGCTTCTATCTGGAAGCTAAACCAGTGGGCCAGCCCAGATGTCTTTGCAATGAAAGCATTGATTGAATAAAGCAGACATCTTGGACATTAATGGGAGCCTGGAAAGCAAACACCTCATATGAGAAATAACCCAGAAAATGATACTATTACAGAATACAAACTAATTTGTGGTATCTCAGAGGAGAAAAAACTGGCACTATCCATGCACACGGTTAAACCATTCTGAATTGGGCAGACATCTAAAATTGTGCAATGAAGTTGAAGATTGGTGGAATATAAAAACAGAAAGGGAAACAGGACAATCTTATGTGAAATTAGCACAGCTAGAAAACCTTTTGTGACACGAGACAGGAATACATAAAGAAAAAGTTCAATTTGCCAGCTTTTTGTTGATTCTTAGTAAGTTCAGAGAATTTTCAAAGGAGAGGAAAATTTAGTTCAAATTGAATTTCAGTGAAGGAGGTACCAACCTCCTACCTCATAGTACACTAACAGATAATACATTCATATTTGCAAGTAGAGCAGTATTACTCCTTCCATTTTACAAATGGAGAACTCAGGAACAGAAGGATTAAGGTGCACATTCTCAGCACAGGCTGAGATGCCTGGCTGTTGGCACTGCATTCTTTGGGGATTTAAGAGTTATCTAAAGCCACACAGGATGTCTTTCAGGGCAGAAAGGAGCTGAGCTTGATCCTCTAAAAAACAGGCTGGAATCTTTACCTTTCATACATTTTCCCTGTTCAGTCCTGACTTTAGGCTCAGAAATTTTAACAGCTGTGTTAAAAGCTGCAAAACAGAGTAGCATATAATCTTCTGTCACAAAATGGACCTTCTCCACAAGACTATAGGAGACTGTATGTGAGAATTGGTTTGCCTCTGGAAAACACCACAGGACAGGGATTTCATCTCCTCACATTTCAGAGAGAGAGAGCCCATGTATCAGATTGTCCAGCAGAAACATATTTTTCACATGAAAAATAAAAAAGATAACAAACTAAAAAGCAGTGTTTCCACATCAAAACACTGTAAGTCAAAGTTAGATATTATTCTGTGGCGAAGCCAAAATGTTTAACCTCTTTGTACAAATTTAGTAGTTGAGACTATCACGGCTGTGGATAACAAGTCCAATGAACAATAAGTAATCAAATGATTGAACAGATTGATAAAAAAGAATAACCTCAGAAGCATACTACCCAACCACATTCGCACTCCAAAGCAAGAGAAAACTCACACTTTGAGCAAGACTCTAATCCCTAATCAGCCTGTTGCTTGTGTAGCAGACCCCTTCACTGGGGATTAGAACGGTGTAAATTATACTACTGCTGCCACTAAATTTGCCCGTACTTTAATTTAAAAAGAGCAAGTTTTGCTGTTTCCAAAAAGCCATTAAAAATCCTGCAGATTGTTGAGCGCCATCTACTGTTACATTAACTCCTGCTGCACTCGCAGTGTTTTGAGGCTGCAGTCGGATCAAAACTTTATTCAGCAGGTAAAGCAGCGATAAATATGGGATTTATTAAAAAATTTCATTGCATTCTCTCCAAAAATCTGTGTTCATTTTTTCAAGTAAGAGCAAAGCCATTAATTAGAGATAAAAGTAATTAAAAATGAAGTTTAGCATCAGAGACAGTCTTTATGAAATATTTTAGCAAGGAAATAATATAGATCCTTAATCCTTTTCGTATCACTAGATAAATTGAAATACTAGGCACTGGTTACACTTGAGAAAAAAAGCAACAAACACCAGCAGGCATTAAGCTACCAGTGGTTGTATTCCGATGGTTCTGAGTATCCAGGGATTTAAATTTTTTTTACAGAGGCAATAGCTTAGTTACCTAGAGATAGTGTGACATCAGATGTAGCTGAGGAGGAATCCTACCTTCCTAAGTAACTGACTTACAAGTAGATTCTTCAAGTTGTACTGAATTTGCATAATGAAAGGGATCAGACAGATGTCAAGACTGATGAACTATAGGGAAAAACTGTCCATGCGCTCTTGCATCTGTAAGATACTTTTCTTGCATTCATGCTTTCAAATTGTTCACAGAATTGCTGCCTCTATGCATGAAGTGAGGAGGCAAGGGGCAAGGGTGGGAATCAAACCAAACCAAACCAGATGTCACTAGGCTTACTGGACATGTCATTTGCCTGCCTGTTCTAGCAGCTCATGATCTACGTAGCTAGAAAACCATCTGTTATGGACAGACTCCACTGCTCTACACTCCTTGGCTTACTAGTGCATAAATCCTAGGAAATTACATGTTGAAAAAATGAGATGAAAAGTGATAATGTATGCTACAAATATCACAAGTTTTCACTGGTTTTCATCTCCCCCTTCAGGGCAAGTTTCACCTCTTGCCCTAAAGTTGAGACATGTGCTCAGAACTAATAGTCGTAGCTCTGAAGTCATTAAAGAGGAGTGGACACTTCTAAAAGTAGTCTCCCTCATACTAAGAAAGGTGCTAGAGAGATACCAACTTTTGTGTGGGTTTGTTTTTTTGGTTTTGTTTTTGGTTTGTTTTTTTTTTTTTTTTTTAATTGGGTAAATTCATAAGCACTATACTCAAATATTAAGAACATAGGTGGGTATTAACCGCAACCACCATCCTCCGTAATTCTCCTTTAAAGAGAGTGACAACAAAAAGCCATCTAGCTCTACTGCTTTATCACTCTGAGACAACTGGGTGAGAAGCAGCAACAAATACTACAAAATATCCAGCTCCCATCTACAACTGTGAAGATAAGCATGGGTCTTGGAAATGGTGAAATGCATCAGCACAGCAGTGCTTTCAGGCTCTCTTTCAGAGAGCTTTTCTGAACAGAGTCAGCTTGTTTCTGTTCCACACTTCAATTTTTCTGAGACATCTTAGTAGTCTTTAAATGACACAATATTGCAAACTGTAGACAGCCTGACATTAAGAGGACCGAAAGGAAAGAAGTTAAAATCTTTCTTTGAGAAGGCAAACTTCTGTCTGAGTCCTCAGTTCTTTCCACACATTCTCAGCCAGGACTTTTTTCCATAGCATTTCTGCGAGGAAGAGTCTGCACATACCAGCAAGGAGCAAGGGGTGGGTATGGTGAGAGCTGCAGAGGCCACACAGATAATACAGTAATAGCAGTGTGGCATGCCTGAAAGGCAGTCGTTGTCAGCTGAAAGCCACATGAACAGGCTCACCCTAGTCTGTGCAGGTTAACAGCACTGATTAGCAAGTGGTTGTGATGCTGGTTTATATCCCCCTACATTATGGTCCATTCATTGCACATGATGGCCACTCAGTCTTGCAGTCCCAGTCTATCCCTTGCTTTTGAGAAGCCATTGATGGGAACTGCAAAGATTTACCAGATTGTCATGTCCATGAAGAGGGTAATAACAGAGTTTGTGTTACCCTGTAATCTTAACACTTCATTTTAAGACATAAAACAATTGCCAATGTTCAAGCTGAGCTTTCAACTATAAATCTAAATTTGGACTTCAAGCTGGGTAATTTTTCAGCCATCACTTTGCATGAATACAGATTTTATGTATGAAATAGAAAGCACACTTTATGCACTATTAATGTCCCCAGGCTTTGAGTGCTCATGAGTCAAACCTCCCATGAGCTATGACTAATCTATGAACTAATGGGTTTTTCTTTTATGTGTACAAGTAATTTGTTTTTTCCATCTACCTTTTGAATTATCAGGAGATCAATCAGAACACAGCATGTATCTGCCCTTGGCTTTTGCACCAGGCAGAAAATTCCCAGAAGGGTTTTGCACTGGCTGAGATCGCAGACAGTTGGGACCCGGGAGGCTCCAAAGAGTCAGTAAGGGCAATTTGAACTTCCATGCTGACCTCCTGATCTTTCAGCTTTGCCTGGCCAGATGGCTTAGATGTGGACAGGTAAGAAAAGGGATCCTTAACAGCTGGAAACTATTATAATTCCAGGACATCATGAGACACACTGGTGGCTACTGGCCAGTACTGATTCAGGCTGTGAAAAGGCAAGACTAACTGGGGTGTAGTAGGAAGGCTACTACAACTCCTGAACTCTGCGTGGGCGTCTTCAGAGTCTA
>JBCJKH010075262.1:0-21822 GCA_039877255.1 Loriculus beryllinus | reverse complement strand
AATTTCTGCTAGCTCTCTGAATTGTCTCATGACACCCCACGTCTGTCATAAATCAGCAGAACACCTGGGCTGTCACACAGGACCAGTAAGATAAAATAAACAGAAAGCTGTGCAGTAACACTCACTGGACAGCTATACAAAAATCCCCACTTATATAAAAAGTCCATTCCTTAGTTCCAAGCCTAAAGCTGCCGACCAACACTCAGCGGTTGACGTACGTACGCATTGCAGAGTTTAAGTAACATCACCCCCTGGGAATCCCTTCACATGGAGCCATAAATAACCATGTAAATAAATTAAATCAAGAGGAACTGATGCCTTTGTGGACGTAACCTAAAGGCTCTTATCCTATAAGAGGATCAGCATGGGCAACCCACAGCAGCTTTCTTCCCCTGCCTTTAGCCTTTAGCCGAGAAAGGGTCAACAGTGACAAACTCACTATGGGAGTGAGCAACAGGGAACATCCAATTTCTTCACAGGAAGTGAACAGGAACACCCCTTCATGTCCAAAGGAAAAGCATTCAGGGCAAGGACATTCCCAGAAGCATAAGGCCAGTGGATCGAATGCAGAGCTACTCCAGTTCAGAAGCATAACTGTTAACGCTTCCATTCCCTTAAAGAAATTGGTAACAACCATAAACACTGGACAACAGCAAATGAAGATTCATTAAAAAACCCCAAACATGCCAATCTGGTTTATTCCATTTTACAGAAGTAATATTTGTGCAAATATTTAGACAGCCAATAGGAAAATGCTGATTTAACCAGCAGGATTTACAGAGATCTACAAATACATTTGTTAAGAATTTGAAAACTTGCAATTTAACCTAAGTTACCTGATGCCTCCCAAGCACCCCTGGCTTCCAGCAGTACGAGCAATCCAAATATGTCTATACTCTCACTTTGCTTGGTTTTTACATTTTCCTCACTTCCTGTTTGAGATCCAGCATTGAAAAGGCAGCCCCACAGCTGAGAGAGGGGAATCTAGGGAAATGGCTCAGGCTGCAGCTCAGAGGAGCTGTGCTTTTGCATTTCAAGGAGATTTATAGAAATACAGAGTGCAAAAAACATCATGAGGGAAATGTGATTATTACCTAAAGTACAAGTTACAGAGGAAAACCAGCACAATTTTAACCAATTTTCCTGGATTCTTCGTCAGGGCTCAATGCCCTTCTAACATACCTGTCACAGGGGACTGGAAGAGCACGTTCCTGAAGAATATTCAAAACACTGACAGCTCCAATGCTCCAAGCCTCGGTACACCTGGGAGAAACAAGTCTTGACACACTGAGCAGGAAGCTGACAGACACCAAATAATTGTGACAAGTGATAGAATTAAACACTTGTAAAGTGTGTGGAAAATCTACCCAAGTGGCTTCAATTTTCCCTTATAAAGGGAAAACCCTTGAAAAATAACACTTTGGCCTTACTCAGCTCAGAAGTCCCATTTGTCCCCAGAAGAGAACATATGAGGGCATCAGCAGCAGATACCAAAGTACATCTGTGGCAGGGGTACACCAAGCAAACACAGGTAAGGTAAGCCTACTCAGAAACATGAGAAGCAGCAACTGACCTGTTGAGAAAAGAGTAACTAAAGAAGTATTTTTCTGTCAAAGTCCATTTACCACTTCTCAACTCTTGGGTTTCCATCCAGCTGTGAAACTTCTGAAGGTGTTTCTGAAGATGTGAAATCACATTGTATTGGAAAAGACACGCTCTGGACTAAAAGCCAGCACAAAATATTTTAGGTAATTTTCTTTTCAGGTCATTGATCTGATATTTTAATCAGCAAAAATGGACTAGCTCAGGATGTGTACCTCTTTTCTATCATACGTAAATCATGGGGAAAAAAATGCACAGACTACTCTGTGACCGTGATCAGTGGGAGCAGCCACTGAGGTCCTTTAGTCGGGTACTGGGACACAAAGAAATTTGGAATTATCCTCCGTGACCCCAGCTGACATAAAGAAAATTCTTTTTTTCTCCTCTTCCCGTTTTCATCTTCATTCATAGTTGCCTCTAATCCTCTGCTTGTTTTGTGACAGCTAAAGTAAGTGTAAGTTTTCTTCCCTTTCCCTCTTCCTTCCATCTGCTGAAGTCACCCATGTCTAACCCTTCTAAAAATTTTAGAGCTAAAAAATAAGTACTTGCAGCTCCAGCCCTCACCAATTGTGTACTATACATCTTTTCATCCGGCATGAATCAGCCTTGTCTACTGAGCCAGTCCTACCCGCACACTCTTCTACTCTCTACTTACACATTCCCAATAAATCCTTAAGGAGTACCGTAATTATACTACTACCACAGTTACTATACCACTACCTTTCATTTGAGCTCTCTATTCATCCAGATGAAGCTGATGCTGTAGGGCAATATGACCACTCAAATGTTGGTGAGAGATTAGGTTTTTAAAAATATAATTTGAAACACAAAACAAATTGAATTAAAAGACTTTTATATCAGTACTAAAAAAATCTAAGTTGAAGGGGTTTTTTTGTTGTAACTGAGATGGAAAACTCAGAATATACTTATTATTCCTAATGCATGGAAAACAAACAAACAAACAAAAGATGAGGGGTAGGGCTGGGGGGAAAGCAGTTTCCACAATTTTACCCAAATGACTTAATCCTTTGACAGGTCTGGGTCCTTATAGCTCTTCTTAGCCAAAGGTTTCACAATATATCTGGTATTATTATACAGCCAAACACTGCAAATACTTGATTTTTTGTCAATTACTGAAAAACGTGCATCAGAAAACGCATCTCAATTAAATCTGGGATATGTCCTAGGAACCTCACCTTCTTTAAAAATCTGCTATTAACCATTGCTGGACAATACTGGATTAGTGTCAAAATTCATATTATGTAGTTTCTGTTTTCCTTCATATTAGCTCTTTGGCCAGGCATGGACTACATGCTTAGGAGAAAACAAACAGGGCTGGGTGTCTGTATTTTATATATCAAACCAAAAGAAAATTAAATAACAGTCTGAATTAGGTGCAGAAATCACTGCAGTGAAGAAGAGTATATTTATTTACAGGCTAATAAAAAATATATTCAGCTCGATGAGATGTATACATTAGTTGCAAAATTTTCTATCTGCTACAGAAACAAGAGTAATCAGTGATGCAATAATGTTTGGACAGATACAATAAATACCTCAATTTTGTTTGATACAACTGCGGATTAATATATACTGAGACAGATACAAACCGTCTTCTCTTCCAAGAATACAATTCTACAAAGAAAATACTACATACAGCCTTTGATCAGAGTTAAATTTATTGCCATAAAGCACTTTCCTTAACTTACATGCTTTTAATTAACATTGGTCCTAGATGCCAACAAACACTGTCCACCTTTAGCTGAAAATACAACTGTCTCACTGAAGATTTTTATAATAGGCAAGAAATTATCTATTGAAAAAAAAAACAAACCTGCAAAATTCTCTTCAGAATATTATTTTAAGAAAAAGTATATATACACACACAAGTAAACTGTTTTACACTTTAAAAAATTAAAATGAAGTCTGAGGATTGACTTCCCTCACAAATTTTTCCAACTCCAATTCATTCAACCCTTGGGAATCAGCAGGACTGAGTCTCTCAGTTACTGACAAAGGGGAAAATACTAATTTGTCTATTGGATCTGGAAATCTCAATTTGCAAGACTTTTTTCAGTTTAAATATTAATCTCTAAGTATCTCAGTATATCTACAACAAACCAGCATGTTAAATCAGCTAGTAGGAAAAGTATGGAGTACATGGAGACAGATTGTAGTGTCTGAGCAAAATCCTTCCACTAAGGGCTTTCTAAACAAAGATTACAAAAACTGCAAGGAAGGAGATCTGGTGATAATTTACTGCTACCTGATCAATCTACTCCTAGTCATTCTCTTCAGCAATTGTTCCTTCTGTTGATCTCATATAAAGGTTAAACATAGGCAAGATAAGAGCAGAGAAAGGGTCCAGCAATTTTCATAAGATGAAGAAAAGAGCACAGCATGATGAGAAACTGGTGGACGAGGAATGTTAAAAAAATAACTCTAGAAACACTCTCCCGTTTCAGTGTAAAACTGATCAAAAGTATTAAGTGGAAAATAAGGTGTGCCAAAGAAGAAAGGAAGAACAAATAAATTAAAAATTTCACCTTTCCCTCAAATAAAGGGAAACTGTACAGGCAAATTTAGTGCCAGACTAATTGGACAAGACTCATTCCTTACAACTGCAGGAAGACTTCATACAGCGGTGATTTTCAAAGACAAGACTACTTGGCTTTGAACAATCCTTTCTGACAGAGAGGACATTGGGTGTTCCAGGCCACAGACAGTTTCAGAGTGCTCTCTGCTTGAACAGCTGTGGGAAAAACACAAACCTGGATGCAGAGCTATGGCAGTGGATTCAACTGCTAACACACAGCAATGTGTCCTCAAGTTTCTGAAGCTTCAGAAAAAGAAACATGCCTGAGGACTTGTTTCTTCTTCACACAGCTTTATTTTTAAATACTAGTTTCTGTTTGGTGAAAACTGTACAGCTTTGACTATTTTAAAAACTTTCAACAGTATGCTGTATGACACAGACTATTATAAAAAATGAACCAAATAATGTTATTCGACTAAGTAAGTGGAACTCATGCGCGCACTCACACACACACACAAAATGATCATGTAAATAGCAAAGTTAAGGGATTTATAAATAGCAAAATCTTTGAATAAAGTATATACATTTTTTCAACTTTTTCTATAAACATATATATAGTGCTCCTAGGAGAGACAAGTAACTGTGTTTTACATCACAACTTAGAACATAAGATTAGTTGATGTTACTCTAAAGGCCTCTGAGGTTTTTTCTTATGTATCTACATCCTACGCAGTAACACTTACAAAGATGTCTTTTCACATTAGTTCCTCTCTCAATGTACAAAATCTTATCTTTTCACATTACAGTTCAACAGCCTGCAGAGCAGTGAACAAGAAAGCTGGCATTGCATGCTGAAATAATAAACGTGATTACAATGTAGAGCTTGCACATGGAGAGTGCTGCACTTCCCCAAAAGATCTACAAATGGAGTATGTGAAACTGGCCGAGAAAACCATCCTCAACATTCCCATTTGCAGCCACACTGAGGGCCTTTAGATGCACACCAATTAAAAGCTATTTTAAGATACACTGCTCTTACAAAAGAAGTAACATTTTGTTTCAACAGTAAGACAATTATAGGTTAATATGACTGCTGTAACATAACACAGATAGGGCCAGACACTGACTGATTCTGAGCACCTCCTGTAAAGTACTGTGTACTCAACTTTCAGTTCTTTAAAGATTATTTTAATGTGAAATGAGTATGTTCAGTACCCATCAAAATCACTCAGCATTTCATAAGGTCAGGCTAATGATGACCAACTCAAACCACTCTGCATTAGCAGTAACCATACTATGGTATGCTAATGAATGCTAAATTGATGATGCTCGGGAAAAGAAAAAATACCAAAAGGGCCCACATAATTGTGAGCATTTCAAAACTAATTTTGCTTTTAAAATCCCACAATACTCTCTTTAAATACTTCCAGAGCATGCTTCAAATGGAACAATTGGCAGTGAATTCGTTAAAACAACCACGCCAAAAATCTCACATATAAAATGATGATGGGCTGAAGGATGACAATTAGCAAATACTCCACTGTCCCATTTGGGTTTTGATGGTCTTTGCTCAAGTAAAAGCTCTGGTTTTTACTGTTCTGAGAAATTAAAAAAAAATCTTACTTTTAAAAGTTACAGTTTAAAATCCTAAATACAGTATTCATAGATGCAATGGTACACTTACCCCTCCATCCTTCTAGAGTTAAAGCTTGTTTTACACCAAACTGAACATCATCTATCCCTTTAAAGGATGAAAGGATCAAAATGAAGCTATCCACATCTCATTCTGCTTCCTTGGGGACATCAATGACATCAAAAGTTGAATGTATTCAAGTTACCCTTTTTAGACATCCCATGCTTTGGTGCTTATTATTAAAAGAAAATTCATTTCACATGCCATGTGTTAGATAACTACTGTGTGTCACGCAAAAGACAGTTTTCCACATTTAGAATTGCTCACAATAAAGCCCTGAGGTAACCGCCTTTTTTCCAGGCAACAGTAATACAGTTCCTTTTGACATTTAATCATCCTTTTACAACCTACACTAGTATATGCATCTTGGAGCAGTCAATACTGATTATCAATTGTTCCCAAAGATGGGATCTGTCCAGTTGGTTTTTTTGTCTGTTTGTTTTTAGGATAAAGACTCAGCAGAAGAGGGCAACTTGGGTGCAGTGTCTTCTAATGGAGCTTCAACTGAATTCCCCAGGTCTCCATTTTCATGTCCATCAAGACTTGGCTTCTTATCAAACACTGCAATTTAAAAAGAAATTTTATTTAAGGAAGAGAAGCAAGCTTGGGAGTGACGTATCAGTGAGCCTTATTTCAGAAACGGGAAAGTGAAAATGATCATTGAAATGAAATAATGAAAATAACCACTAAAAACTAATGAAATGACCATTAAAACAAGAACTAATAGGTTTTTAGCAGAACATAGTATGACAGGAAAACAGGAACTGTTTCTATACGTCTCTGATCTAAAACATTTATTTGAATAAGCCAACAGCAGAAAGTGTCAGGGAATTAAATATTCCTAGACAAGAGTCAGGAAAAGGTAAGAACAGATTTGAATTGCAACCTTTGGGAAAAGCTGATCAAGAAAAAACCCCCCACAAACTAATTCAGTTAAGTTAGTTAGTTATGTCTAAGTAAACTAGGCCAATAAATGAGGGACTATCTAAAAGAGCTGACACCACATGAGTAGGTTAACTGAATTAATAGTAGATTAATTTCTATAATGAATATTGATACTTCAGAATTAAACTGCATGTAACAGATTTTAGAATGTTTACCTTGTGAGGGTTTGACACCCACATTTGCATCTTTCCTATTAGAACTTGAATGTGCACCTTCTTCCAGTTCATCAAGATACAAACGATAACGGTGTCCACTCTCGTCTTCATATTCTACATTTTCATCATCTGAATCAACTTCTGGAGCAACATACACTACCTCAAATTCAATCTCGCCTCTCTAAAATAAGACAAAAGTTACAGATTTACTTACTACTTCACAGCTATATAATGGCATTACTGAGATGAGCTAGGTTGCTAAAACAAATAAATTTCACTGTTGCAAAGACATTTACAGTTGTGTTGTATATTCTAGATATGTATCTGAATTAAGTTTTTACTGACTAAAGAAGAACAGCTCTATAGCTAAGATTTACCAGTTACCTGAATTTTCCAGTTATGTGCCAATACATTAAAAACAGTGACTTCTAGTGAGTAAAAGTTTTCTGATAACTAACTGTTTGGCACCTGTTAACTGTCTGAAAATGGGAAGGAAGGCAGGAAGAAGATTCTAGACCACAAAATATATGAGACACACCGTTTGGCTGGAGCTATCTAGCCATAAAAGAATAAAACATTTATCACTAATTATTTCTGTGGGGCAATGTAACAAGCTGATTTCCATCAGCCTTACTGAAGAATCATTAGCCTGCACATCCATTTAACTGGACCAGTACTGACCCAGCATTTTTCTCCTTAAACTGTAAGACATAAGAGGGTTAAGTATTAGGTGATGCAGCTTCAGGAATTGCTGCAGCTTAGCATAACACTGTGCTTATCAGAGAGCATTAAAGTTCAAAGTAATTCAGTAGAACACAGGAACCACCTAAATGTGTCTATGGATAACAGGTCCCAACTGACCTGTTGGGAAAGAATAGTTACAGCTTCTTTATGTTTGGCATCTCTTAGATTAACTCCATTTACTGCCAGAATAGCGTCACCAACATGCAGCCCTCCACATCAATCAGCAGGTTGTCCAGGATGGATTTCAGAGATCAGTATTGGAACACCATGCTCCTTCCCACCCTATTGGGAAAAAAAAAAGTAGTTTTTAATTAACTGAGATATCCATCAGCGTAAAATTCTGGTAGTTGTTCTTAAAGTGCTTATTTCAACTTTTATTATAGAAAATTAGAGAGTATACGTCAGAGAAAGAGAACGCTTCCCTGAATTCTTTTCCCCATAAAAGAATGGACAAATTTCAAATTCAGAGTCAAATGAGACAATTGAGAAAAATAATAAATGTATCAAGTCATATAGAAGCTGATGAGACAACATCAAAACCTCAATTAAAAAGCATATCAAGCACCATATTTACTTGCAAGAAACAATACTCATATTTAGAAAAGTGCATAATAGAATTTTAAAAATTTGGAATTTAGTTCTCAGATTGTTTCTATTCTTCTACTGACTTAACCACACCTGGAATTCACCACTGGCTAGTTTGCTGAAGTGTCTATATCCCAACCATAAGTTGAAATCTTAAGTTTTACACAAAATAGCAGTTACCTATTTCCTGATCTACCAAAATGAGTCTGCAAGTTCTATGACTATAGCTATGGATTTGCATATGCTTTTTCATACGTTCTAACAATACATTCACTGATCCAGTATTTTACAGCAGTACAAATACAATTTTAAATCGCTTCTTATGTGTCATGGAAAAATAAATGCAAGTATTTACTGTGATAGAAATTCCCAGTCCTTCATGGTCTTCTTTAACTAGCAAAACTTTTCTGATTGGACCAACACCTTGACTCTTCTTTAAGGCATCAGGATCCTAGTTCGATAAAAACCAAGCATAGCAGCAATATAAACATAGAATCATAGACTCACAGAATCACAGAATAGTTAAGGTTGGAAAGGACCTTCAGACCATCCAGTTCCAACTCCCCTGCCATAAGCAGGGACACACATGTGAAACAAAAGTTCATTTCTGCATTTTTATTTCTTAAATTATATACAGACAGTGTACCAGCAACAGAGTTTTGAACTAGCTCCAGGCACGACAAACTTATAGTGCCCCTTTACAGACAGGATATGAAATGAGAAAAGATTCCTCACTATGCACTCCTGATGAGAAAAATTATTTCAACTATTTTAGTGTTGAGTGATGCACAACACAGAACTTCAAAAGAAAGAAATCAGCCATATATTAAAAATATAAAGGGACTACATGAAGGAATGCTGATCACTGCTGAAAAGTTGTGATGTAAACTGCCATTTAAAACTAACCAAACTGTAGAAGATGATGTAATACAGCCCCAAAGAAGAGGTTGCTTGTTCAAGTTTATTTTTATTATTATGAGCCACACCAGAACCCATTCAACTCAAAACAAAAAGAGAGACTAAATAAATCAAGGTATTCATTTTGTTAAGCCACTATGCCATTATGCATACCCTTCAGATCACACATACACGTTTGTCCGCCAATATTTTATATACAATCAGCAACATAAGCAGTGAGATCCATCTGACTCAAGTATTTAGAATAGCTCAAAGTAAAGCACTTCCCTGAAAATGTCTGGTTTTATGAACTGAACACTGGGGTGATTAACAAATCATGTGTCAAATTGGGCAAGTTCTAGCAAGGCTACCCACAATGAAATGCCTTTTAAAGGTTTTATTTATAAAATAACTTTTGGAGGGGGGAGAAAGAAAAATCAATTCTTTTACAGATCATTTATATGGCCTGTAAAGACATTTTTAAAAATTAATTTCAGTTCAATCGAATCCTAAAGTTGTTGTTATTCTCAGTTTTTGTAAATAAGTTAGCTCCACATTTTGAAACCAAGGTAACAAAATTATACTGTTAAATTCACATTTAAACACACACATAGCAGAGGCTCAGTTTTCAAAAGGACTGAGTGTTCCTAGGTAGGTCAAAAGAATTGTATCATCTTTCGTGGCCATTTATGGTGACGTGTCATTTAGCATGTCATCATAATACTTTTGTATCCTTCAGCACACAAAGAAACTATATATTCAGAAGTGACATTTGAAAGAATACTGAAGTACGAATAATCACAAAAATTAAAAAATAACTCTCATTCATTCTCCACAGATGCTGGAAATTATGAAGGAATGGCTTATCATTTCAACTTACATGTCCTGGTGGTGCCTGCATTGGTCGTTTTAGATCATTCCGACCTCTACAAGCTCTAATAACAGTTTTGTGCCGGTGAAGGTGTATTTCTGCTTCAAGCTGATTCCAGAGCTTGTCATGAGCAGGTCCTTTCATATCTCGGCCCAGTAACTGAATCTGCTGGACCCTACATAATGAAAAGGAGAATAAAACAACAAGCTGTATTACAACTGAAAAAGCAATGCATTGTACAACTCATACACTTCATCGGGCTAGAGCATACAGTCACGCAGCAAGTAGCACAAGGGCAAGAGCTTGTTCAGTTAACTGCAAATGTGAGACTTTTCCTACCTGGTCTTAATACTGGACATGCCTTTGGGAATGCAAAGGAAGAAAAGAAAAATCTCATGCTAAGGGACATGGAATGACTTCACATACCTTCCAGCTAGTTCCTTATCTAAATACTTGGCTGCCAATCTTGCTCCATAAACCTCAGCCTGAAGCACAGCTATGTGTCTACGAAGTGCTTCATTTTCCTTCCTCAGCAACTTCACCTCAGCTTCCAGCTGAGCTTCTTTTACTTTTTCTTTCTTGTTGGCTTCAAGTTCTCTCTCCTTTACCAAAAAAAAAAAAGAAAAAAAGAAAAAATATGTCAAAAAGCTTTCATCAAAGCTAATGAAAGAACACTCACTCTTTCTGAACACACATTCTCCTGCATTCAAGACATGCATGCAGGAAAAAAATGCAAGCAGCAACTCTGGCACTGCAGCTAGTGGTTTGCATTCAACTTTATGCTCCTGACACGATTTCTACACAGCTTACAACTCCTTAGCACAAGTTCAAGGTCCATGGATGAAAATTAGCAACAGTGTTTCTCCCTGTGATAGAAAGGTGACAAAATTTAAGTAGCCTGAACATCATCCTTACTTTCCTCCTGTGTTCAAATGGCAGATTCATACAAAAAAAAGGTTATTTTTACCATTAAAATCTAACTATGAAAACACTAAATATTTCAATTTGACAATATTCTTTAACGATTTTAATAAGATTTTACTACAATGTGAAGGAAATGTTCTGGAAGTCCATGTGTCTTTAAAATTCCAATTATTTTCATGCAAAAAACCAAGATGTGTCCAGCCAGGGTCATTTCCAAATTAGTCTGAATACCACAAAAAGAAAGCCAGAGATTCTGCACATGGAGATTCCTATCCTAACTAATGTAATTAAATGAAAAATCAGTGCAAAATTACTGTTTAAAAACAAAAAACAAAAACCAAACCATATAACACCTCCAAAAATCCAACAATATAAAACCCCAACACCAAAATCACACTTCAAGCAAGCTAAAATTTCCCACTGATTTTCTCTGAATTTGGTTTGCAATTTAAATTGTATTTAAACCAAAAGTCAAATGTTACATTTCTAAGAGGATTCATTTTTAGTTATGTATCTTAAATGTTATACCTAAAATACGAGGAACAACATAACACCATATAATTGTTTTCTCTCTATTTTCTCAGTTACTGACTGTTGTTCTGCAACCGAGGTAGAAAATTACACCCAGAAGCCATTCTTCTCTGGCCTGTCTCCAATTGATCACCGCATGAATTAAAAAAATCAAGAGGTCTGCAATACATAATCTCTGAAGACGTACTGAAAGAACTCGTCTTGAACAACGATCATGAGATGTGCCAAAAGTCTCAAAGATGTTTAAAAACTTGAGGAAGCTACAGAACAGTTTTATGCTTTTTAGTGTTCATAGAATTGCATGGGTTCTGCAAAACAGAAATAAATTTTCCATTGGTAATATTAAAAAAAAACCCAATCCCCAACCATTAAACCAAAAATGCAACTGCAGTGTTGAAGATCAAAGCTTACAGTATACCAGCTATCCCATGGCTTTTCAGTAAGCAAATACTGACTAATGATAATGAGGTATATAACAGAATAAAACTGGAAAAGCTGTTTGAAAAAGCTGCAAGTCTATCGCCATGAAAGACTGAAAGATAAAAGTTAACATTACTTCACTTTTTCTTCTTATCTATATATTACTGTGTTTATATGCTTCGGGCTATTACACAAGCCAGTAAATCATTTTAATCATGCCCGTTAGAAGAACTGAGAAAAGGGAAAACTAAGAAAGGCTGACAGGAAGTTTTTTTAAATACAACACATAGAATAAATGTACAGTGCACAGTGCTTATGCTTTAGAAATTGTATAACACATTAACATTTTTGAGACACTGACAGAACAGCCTTTCAGAATGACAAGTTGCAGATATCATCCCAAATTAGCTGTTACAATAATAAATAAAACACATACAGACTCAGGAAAGGGGACACTAAAACTAGAAAAGAAAAACTAAAAATGCAAAGAAAAATCTTTACATGGCATCCTGCCAACTCACAGGAAGAAGGAACAAGTCAGATCTGTTTTGCCAGTTTCTAGACCAACATATATATAAAATGTTGCTGCACAAAAGGACTGCTTAAAACATAAAAAAAAGGCAATTAGAATACTTACCATTTCATCCACAGAAAGGACAGACTTAAGACAGAAGAAAAGAGTTCCATAATTAGAGAAACAGGCAATAGGAACTTCAAGTAAATGAAACATAAGTTACTTTCTCCAAAAGAAATTTACCTGCAGATTTTTTATTTTATCAGAAGGCATAAAGAACAAGCCCACTGTTATAATTGTACTTAGCAGAATTTTGGTATTTTGCAGTTAAAGTTACTAAAAGTCTTAATAAAAATTTTAACCTTTATTGTAGTATTGAAAACAATACTTTCTCCTCAAATACCAAGAAGTTTTATAAAGAATAGCAAATTAATGAAAAAGGCATGAAAGCAGTTTTGACAGGATTATAGAAAATACATTCTTTAATATAGTATCTGTTATACAGATAATTGACTTTTCCCTTTCAGAAAGAGTAACAAAATACATGTTACAAAAGGAACATAAAGGACAGAAAGAAGTACCAACAAAGACTTATCATCTACCAAACTCAAGAAAAAAATTTCACCTACGCAACTTCATACTCTTACAACGAAAGAGTTACTGTGATTGGACTAAACACTCCTAAAATGGGATTTGGCCTCAACTACAAGATGTTATCAATTGCTTAACAATTCAAAACATTTAAATGTGTCTTTGTTCACCACTAGGCACATTTTACAGTTTGGAGAGTACACATTTATGCTGGGAGCCTCCATACACAAGAAGAGTGGTTGTCTTTAACAAAGAAAGCGAGAAGTTAACTAGTACAGAACTTTATTTCCCCATCTCATATTCTGTTGACATAGTTCTTATTTGCCCTCAGAGGCTTTCTGACTGCCAGAAGGTCAGCATGACAGTTTTTATTTACCTAAACCTCAAACTTCCCATTTTATTGTCATTTAAGCAGCCTCAATTTTGCTTGCTCAAACTTTCCAGACCTTTATAGTTCTCTGTATCTAGAACAGTTTAAACCTGAGCTTTTGTCCACTAAAACCATGAAATCCCTGAAGGCAAAGTAAAGCAAATTCAAAAGATTAGTCCTGATGTTTATAAAAAAGGAGGAATTAAATGGAATCAGGGATGGAGTATCATTCTAGGCTGTCAATAAAATTCAACTGCAACACAGAAAATCTAAAAAAAAAGTACAATGTATTTATTGTCACCTGTGGGAAAAAGACTGCTGGCAACAGCATGGAGATTTAACCTATCTTTAGAAATAGCTTATAAGAAGGCAAAGAGAAGCAAAAAGGTTAAGAGTATTACTCTGTCATTTATAAATTAAACCTCGCTAACAAAATTTAGGGACCAAAACCACTCACAGTGATGTGTTAGCTTAAAAAACTTGCTACATATAAACCTGAAGCCTAAAACTTAGAAAATATTGGTATCTTTAACTAAAGGTTATTTACAGAGTCATAAATATTAACAGCTCTAAAGAAACTTCATCATGCTTAAACTATAATTCAATAGAGAATAAATTATGTGCAGAAAATCCAGAAAATGTTACTTTTATACTGAATAAGCAAGTATGTACACTGAGGAACACAGCTTTTGGATCTGAAACAGGAAGAATTTGGGTTACTCCTGTTATTCAGCGAGTAGCCTAGAAAGCCTTTAAGCCTTATAGTCTATCACTATGTTTTATTATACATTCATCAACAACACAAAATAGCAGAGGAGATTAACATTCCACATACGCAGGGACTAGACATTTGCAAACAACCTGTGAAGCAATCCTAAAAACAGCCAGAGAACTAGACTTTGATTTATGCCAAAAGTTAGAAACCACAATTTATACATTACTTTACTTCTCTAATTTATAAAATCTTAGTAGTATTAGAGCTTGAATCTGTGCTACAGATAGTAATGAGGCAGACTACACTCTGGTTATCAGTCATGACATCTAACTGCACAGAATAATTATTGTTAACTTTTGGTGGGCTTTGTGGAGGCTTAAGTTTCTAAAAACCATATTGGACAAAATTATCAGTGGTTTATTGAGCTCTTTTATCACGGTGCTGCATGTAGCAATGGAAAGCACTGTAGATGCATCTGCAACATTCTCAAAGAGAAAGAATGACAATAGAGAGGACTGTGGTGCCATCTACCTTCTCTCTGTATGGCAAAACAATCCCATTCTTACTATTATCAAGAGTGTAACCACACGAAAAACAACAAGCTTACCTCACTTCAGGGTTTTTAAGATATGTGAATATTTGGTTGTATTTGTACATTGGAAGTTGATCTCTTTTGCAACTTCTGTCTCAGAAAAGATTTATGAACCACTAAAATATTTTCTTCTCTTAAAGAAACCCCTAGAAAATAGCTTTTGCAAAAACCAACTTCTTAAATTCTTACTTATTACTTTGGTGCTGTTTATGTTATTTTTAATGGTTGCTAACAACCAACCATAAACGTTACATAAAACCAAAAAAGATAACTTTCTAACATTTTTAATGTGAAGATTTGTAACCTGCTTATTTGCACCTTCCAAGAAAGGATTTCAGCCACGAGAGGGAAAAGTGCAATGTAATCCTCCATTCAAGCCACCATACTCACCAGTTTTGCCTTAATAGCCCCAGAATCAACATTCTGACCAGTTTTGGCATGCAGCTGAAGTTGAACAGCATGCAGCTGCAAAAGCTGATCATGCACTTCTTTTTCCAATACTGCTTTCTCTGCCTGTGTTTCTGTCAGTTCAGACTTCAGATCAACTAACTGTGCCTGTGAAGACATAATCCATCATTAGAATTAGAGCAATGACTAAATGGGGTCATCAAAACTGTAAATACATAGATACATCATTTGCGTACAGACGTGCCATATATGGTGCAATACAGATAACAGTACATGCCATCGCAAGTTTCTCTGCAGCCCAATTTAAGCACTGAATCACTTGCAGACTTTTCTCCCCAGCTGCCACAAAATTCATTCATCCACAGACCCAGCACCAACCAACCACAATGCAAATGTAACAAGAGCTGAGTTTTTCCTCACACAGACAACAGCATCCAATGCTGATGTCCACTCCCAAAGAGGGCAATGTTATTAAACCTACATAGGATTTACAACCATAGCTATGTAAACACAATTCAGAATTTTAAAATTAATAAATCTTATTAAAAAATTATCAAAGTAAAAAGACCATTATTAATGCAAGGCTGAAATCAAATACCCAATTTACAACTGGTCTGTTATCAGCGGCTTAACTGAAATAGTAAATGAGGTGGCAAACGAGAAGCCATGAATTAACACATCTCTAAAATGCATACACAGAAAACCAAAACCGGTTAACGACTCTTAATAAAGCGGTTTTGAAACATTTTAAATACAGTTTACATGTAGTGTTTATATCTGGAATAAAAGATCAAGTGCTAATATGTTCACCAAATTACTTGTTATCCTGAAGGTCTAACAACATTTTATAATATAAAACTATATTTATACAAGCTTTAATCTACTATTTACCAAAAAAAAAATAAAATTAAAAAAAAAAATCCAACAAATCCACAGAAGATTACCTCAGGAAATGTTCTGCTAAATTCCCAGAGTATATTTTGCTTCCAAAAATTTGGAACTAAAGAGCAACATGGAAAAGCCACTAATTCTTCAAAAAATACCCTCATATGAAAGAGAGTATTATAGATATTCTAACAACATTATACGGATGTTCAAATTCACAGTGAATATTAAGTTACAGGCCAAAATTCACCCTGTTCAACTATGTAAATCATGGCTTTTAAAAGTCTGCACTCTTTTAAAGTGAAGAAAACAAACAAAAAAAAAAAAAGGCAGGCAGGATTTGACTCTGAGTGGGGAGTACTTACTGGGTCTAACTTTAGGTGCATAATTTAGATGGACAGCCTCCTTAAGCTTCCAGAATAATTCTGGCATAAGTAGGCTCTTCCAGAAGTGATTCAGAGCACCTACAGTAGAGCTCAATTTGATGAGATGGGTCAAGCCAACCTCCAGCTTGCTCTGCGAGAAGAATGATCTCCCTTCCTGCCCGCTGGCTATACCCCCTTGCCTCACATCTCCAAGACAGGAGGGTGACAGATGCCCAGCCCATGAGTTCTGCTGATTTTAAACTATATTCCCCAGAAGAGAGCAGAATCACCTCTCCCTGTCCATTCAGACAGAGCCTCAACAGATAAGGTTAGCATTTCTTTTTCATTGAGGAAGGTGGAAATGCATGCAGCCCCATTCCATCTGCTAGAATGACAGAAAACTAAGAATTTGTATATCCTTGCAGAAATTGCCTTCTATAGTAAGATGATACTTTAGAGAAATTGCTTACTAACAAAAACACACTACTCTTGCCAATGACCAGCCACTGTTAAAGTCTCTCTGCTATGGATTACATACCTTCAAACAAAAGCAGACCCATGCCTGAACTAAACTAGTGAAAGAAAACATGACAAATGTAAGAGGTGATGGTAATAGTTGAGAACAGATAACTAAGACCTTAAAATGAAGGCACCATTTGACCCAGTCACAATTACACATAATGTGTCACAATATTGCTCCTACTTTATTACAATTTGTTCTTAGTATATAAAGTATAATGAAAATACTACTTTAAAAAAAGACCACTAATGCTTTCCTCCTTTCAAATAGGCACTAACAGCTAACATAACAACTTCTATCCTTTTTTCTATACACACCACACACACACACACACACTCATCCATTCTAATTCAAAACACATGGAGAAGCAGAAAGTGGCAGAACAGATACATTATATCAGTTTAATATTGTCCAGCCTCACCTAGTAGAGAACAGCAAATAAGTAACAGAACAGAGTTCTGGCACGGAAAAACAAAACCAAAACCCAAACCAAAACACCAAACAGCAACAAAAAAAAAAAAACCAAAGTTATTTCCCTGTGCAAATGACAACGCAGCAAGAATGACTGCTACTGGTTTGTGACATGAATGATGCTCCAAAGGGATCACAAAGAGACTGTCAAACTCATAATAAAAAACTCCAAGCAACTCTGTGTATGACTTAGGATCTAAATAAACATCCAACTGTTTCAATAGAGCAAAATGAGAAATGGTAAGAGCTCACATCATGAAAGTAATCTGTTTACACATTATGAAAAGTCATAAATCTACCCACTAGAACAGATGTAGATACAAGAGTCACAGCAAAAAGAAAATGCAGCAAGCTGGTTTACAACCTTCTGATCTATGTCTATGAAGGCACACAAATATTTACATTATTACATAGAAGTTCTGCCTCTCTCAGCTTGGCCAGCTCACTTAATTCTGCTTTATATTACTCTTACTAGCACTATTTTTTATCCACATTCCTTCACTTCGTTAAAAAGGAATCAAATGGAAAGACCACTGGAAATTCAACAGCTCTACATTCAGTTTTGGCAACTGCTCAGTAAAAACAAGAGAGGGGGCAGAGACAGCAGAGGAAATGATGAGCACAAACAAGTACTACTGGCAAGGCTATTCTGTCCCAGAGCACCATTTACTGCATGAGGGAGGGGTTCTACAGATGGTACTAGATCATGTAATTGTAATGTTTCAGTTTGCATTAGCAAAACAAGGATAAATCAATGTTGCACAAATAACTGTACCAATCCTTTCATTGGTAACTTTTTGGATGTACTCTCCAACAAGACCGTCGAGGGAGAGATGTGATGTTTTAAACCACGTGCTTAAACCAGGACACTGAGGCTGCTCCAGAATTTGCGGAGAAGCAGTTGAGGGCAGAAGGAACAGCCACCCACAGAAGACGATTGAGAGAGAGATTAAGAAGAGCCATCAAACAACAAATAGAGAACAGAAACTTTCACTGAGGCAGAAGCTGAACAGAAGGCAGTATGTTTACTTTTACAACATCCTTTGACAGTAATTTGCTGATTCAGCCAGAAGAGGAACTCTTCTGCACTAAGGGCAGTATACAACTGCACAGATTAGCAATTATCATGCCTAAGCAAGTATCACACTGCAAGGTAACACTTTAGTTTCTCTCTGGCAACTCATTTAAGAGTCTGTGCCCCAGGCAACACACTTAGCAGGACTGAACTGTGGCTCATGGAAGTACAATTTCATCATGAAAAAAGCTGACAGGACACGAGAGAGAATTTGCACAGCTCTTTTTTCCTTTTATTCTGACATGTGCTGGCAAAGTCAGTACCTTCTGAGATATGCTCATTTGTCTCTGACTCACTGAAGCCTTGGATACTTTCCACAAACCAAGATCTGTAACTGGAATTCAGCGCCAATGGCAAGAGGAAGCACCTGGTCTGGGCCTTATAATGGAAGCCAAAGCTTACTGAAATCAAAAAGAAAATAAGCAAGTTTCTTCCTTATTATAGGAAGTCAAGCCCCTTCTTTCAATACTTCTCTTTTTCCACCTCTTTTGTCATGGACAACAATCACTGACTTTTCCTGAAGCGCTCTGAGAAATGTTTCAGTTCAGCACTGGCTGCTTAGTTACATAAAGGAGTCAGCATGGAAAAGACGGTGGAAAAAAGAACAGAATTACTGACAGAATCACTTATTTTTTCTGAAGTACCTCATTCATTCTTGTTCTCCAATTCATCAATAATTATTAGACACATTACTGTTAATAGCTTTGTATTCTCTGTCCCAGTTACAATCCATACACAGACAACTATACAAGACATACTCCTTGGTTTCTTCCTTTTTTCTCCTCATTGCTCTACATAAAAAAACAAACCAGCCTTTAAGACTGATCTGATCTGTTTGGGATAGGGGGAGAAAAGGTAATTCCATAAGTCTGTTTTTAATTTTCTTCCACAAAGCACCAGTAAACACATGCTATTTCAGAAAGAGCTACTGCTTCAGATTATCACCCCACTGGTCTACAATCAAGCTAACTCTAAACTCTAAATATTCAAAGTCCACAGTTTGAGTAAACTGGAGATCTTCGTCAAATTAATCAAATAGTAAAACTCAACATTTATCTTCCATACAATCTAACACAGAGATAATATCAGAAGAATAGTTTTGAAAGGCTAGGTAAATATTTACTCAATTTTGGGGCATATTTTGTCATTTACCAAGTATTTTGTATTTCGCCGAGATCTTGCACCTATGAAAATTAAGCTCAATTTCAATTGAAATAGCCCAAGAATGTATAAAATGCTCTTTTTTTATAGGATATAAAAGAAAATAAAACATGGCATTAAGCAACAGACAAATACTTATTCTGCAGAGGTTTTAAAAAATATTATTGCAAAAATAATCAAAAAATCTCCAGGCAAAACAGTCCAGTCACAGGATCCTTCAATTTTAAATCAACAGTTCTTATTTCTTGTTCAAGCAGTGATGAGTTACCAAAAAGTTGTGTTTGTTATACATGATCCTATGCTAAGTATGTATTTTAAGCTGGCAACATAAGAAATATCAGCTTAAATGCTGGACTTGGCTGTATTTATGGTCATAAAGTTCTTAAAGTCTTAACAAGTTTTCATTAGGAGCCTTAAAACAAGTATCATCACCGAGGTATCTTTCAATTATTTGATATCGTATCATATAATTTTTTCTTCAGATAATGGTCTAAATTCTCAGAAATTAAAATATTCATTCATCTACCTGCACATTTTTCATAGAAAAGGGAGCACTACAATAACCAAAAATCACTTATTTGTATGAGATCTGAGCCATACTCAAAGATCCTATGCTACATTTGTACATATTTAAGAATGAAAATGTGGACATTGCCCTGAAGAACTCACAACGTAAACACACAAATGCCGAAAAAACGTAGCACAAAAGAGAAATACAAGCATAGTTATTATTTGAGTATAGAACTGCACAACAGGAAGACAGATGGCATAAGAAAAACCACAAGTTACCATTTCTGATAACCATCAGTGCTTGAATGAGGCATTAGAAGATGACAATATCGTCACCTCCAAATCTAAAGCAACAGAAGAAGCATACAGAACTTCACAAAGTGGGACGACAGTGACTAACATATATGTTGACAGGAAACAATTTAACTCTCCCTGCTGAAAGGGAAACTAGATGCAGAGGGGTGAGGGGCAAACAAAGAGGTTTCATCATCAGATAAAACAATGACAATGTTTTTAACTTTGGGAAAAGCTTTTTAGTTTTCTGAGCTATCATTTCAATAATTTCTGCAGTATGGACAAGAATTTTATTTGAGCTAACAGATACATTAAAAAAATACCTAAGACTTATCCAATGCCCAGACATGAGGAGTCAAAATAGAGCCAAGCTGAATTGTGAATCTAGGTCTGAATAATACTAGGACATGGCAGTGGCATTATTCACCACACCAAATAAAAATGAGAGGAAGACCAGAATTCTCTCAACATCAAAAAGTGCAATGAATGCTTTTGAGGTTCGTGATGATGCACTTTTCAGTATATCAATTTCTACTCAAAATAAAACTAAACATAATGGACATATTAGATAACACACATTTTTCAGCAAAGGAAAGCTGGATGCATACAAAAATATCCATCATATTACCAACCTCCAGTGACTAAAAGTCATAACCTAACCACTCATCAAATGCTTTTAAAGTAGCAAATATTCTTTAAAGATTTAATTTTCCTTTAATTTCAGGCCTTTAGGCTATACCTAATTGATTCTCAAACTAAGCCTTCTGAAAGCATAAAGGTCTGAAAACTCTTTTTTAAATGAATGATGATTTTTCTCCACCATCTCTAAGTGCCAGCAGCTTCAAGAAATATCGAACACAAGCAGATTAGCAAAAAAAACCCACAAACAAAAAAACAAAACCATAAAACTAATAACATTTCATAATTTTTATCTTAGTTTCCTAAACAAGGAAGTCTAGTGCCATCATTTTCTCTGTGTCTACATTTATTCCTATTCCACCTTTCTTCCTTGCTGATAAAATAGATCTATTAGAGTGGTAAAGGTGTGCATGATTAAAGTTCCTACGACAAACAAATTTTGCACAAAACAGCTGCTGGAGGAAAGAGTAAATTGGTGCCCTGGCAGAGAGAAAAGCAATTAAGAGTCAGACAGTAACTATCTTGTTTAACCCACCCTAAAACAAGAGCAAACAGCCCAGTGGCTAGGCAGCACACATGCAATTCGGAGCTAGATTGTGCCACTGCCTCTTGCCCTGACAACTAACCAAAACAGTAGAGAAATGAAAAAGCAAAGGATGCTGTGGCATGGAAACTCACAGATCACAGAGAAGAATGGGGAGTGCCTGAATCAGAAGGCTTTAGCGATTTCAGGAAGTGTTTGACATTTGCATTAGGACAAATCATTCCCCCCAGATCAGTAGGAACTGAGATTTCAAAGCTCCACGGAC